>VWZY01010109.1:25405-144403 GCA_013399075.1 Chloroceryle aenea
TTTTTTTAGCGGTGTTTAATCTTGAGAAGCAAAGGGACCTTCTCCATCGACTTGGATGACAGCAGACTCTCAGTCTTTAGGTAGCTTGAAGCCTTTGCCAAGAGTGTCCTGGAATACCATTCCCGCTTCACTATGGAGTAGCTTTGCAGCACTGTGATGCCATGATGGATACAGCTTCCTCTCACGGTCCCCTGGAAGCCAAGCTTGTGAAGAAACTAGGCAGAAATCTCAATTTGGGTCAAATGACCTGTGTAATTTTAATATTTACAAAAGATTGTAGAAACCCATATACTAATGACTTTATATTTCCTTGACTCAGAGACAGCCAGAGAGTATTTGTATTTGAAATATGGCACGAAATATTCCCAATAGCTGTCCTAAATAAACACAAAAGTGTTTGCATTACCTTTTCACCTGCAGCAGATTAAAGTGCTCCTTAGCCATTGGTCCTGAGTGAAACCAAGATCAATCTCTATAATTCTACAAGCCATCGTATAAATATGTTCTGACTATGTTTTTATACATTAATCACAGAAGATTATGAGGCACATGCCATATTGTGCATATTTCTTGCAAAGCAAAATAGAACTGTCTGCAGTTCTCATTGCAGAATTATGGAATGGACTGAATCATAAAAAAAACATACAGGAAAATCTGCTATTTCAGGACAGCTGTTCAGTATTTTTGGATAACTGACACTTTTTTTTTTTTTTTACAAAAATAAAGTATGAGTATTTTTTTTCTTTGACTAGAAACACTGAGCCAGATTCATTAAGGGGATAATTTCAATTCACAAAATAGATCATTTCCTTTCTTCCCAAATCTTGCTGAGCAAGCAACATTCCTTATTGCTATTCCCCAGAATTTTTTTTTTTTTTGAGCTTCCATATCCCAGCCCAGCAATAATACCCCATTTCCAGACATAAATGGCAAGGAAGAAGAAAATTGCTTGCTACAGTTGGAACGCTGTGTGCTGTGACTCTGTGCTCCCTCAGTCCATTACTTCAGACACCACCACAGTGGGTGGACTTTGACCAGTGTAGTGAAGGGAACCATGCTGGTAATACAAACAAGTCGCGCGCTGTTGTACAATGTGTGGAGAAGCTCAGCAGTCGAGGTCATGAGTATCAACCAGTGTGGTTCAGGTTAGAATCTAGTCTCTAACAAGTAATTTAATAAAAAAAAAAAAATTAATTTGAAAGACTGCTTGCTTATTAGAATAATTTCTCGAAGGAGATAATTTTGTGCTTAGTTGAGGGATTTCTGCATGTCACTGTTTGGTGAAGAATTGTACCGGTTGACTTACCTGTTTTCCTCACATCCTTTGTCATGTTCGGAGTTGTATCAGTTCAGATAAGGCAGGGGCTCCCCCTTACTCTGTGCAAAATAGAGGGAGGATGGAAAATCATATTCCTGAAAGTAGACATGCTTGAGAAGGGATTTGAATAGTCTGAGGAAGAACATCAGCTAGGAAGGTCAAAAGATATGCCTGAAGAGATCTTATTGCCTTAGATCTATAAGAAAGTGGATCAGCTTTCTGCCGTGTAACAGTGCCTAATGCCACAGAGGAGTAAACTCTTAACCACAATGCCACTTCTTGCGAGGAAAGCAAGAAAAGAAACAGAAGAATGATACCTAAAATATAGGAGAGAAAGGTCTGAGAAGAAAATCTCTGGCAGTAGAGCCATGAAGTAAGACAGTTTTTCTCTGCTGGCCCGTATCTTGATCTCCCTCTTTCTGTCAAATGCCACCTGATCGCTACCTTAACCATCAGGCAGTTATGCTACATTGCACTACTGTACTGTCAACGGTACCTGGGATATTAAGATTGCTGCAGTGCTTTTATGAACTGAATCTTGGAAGCTGAAGCACATCCCTATTACTGGGATGTGACTCTCACGGCTCCTTGTGAACTGCTTTCGGATAAAAGATAATTAAGCAGTATAGAATTATACGTTGAAAGAGAAAAGAAGATGCAAGGTTGTTTGCCCAGTGCCTAGTTCTGCAGGATAGTAAAGTGTGAAAGTATCCCCTGCTCACTTCAGGTCATGTGAAGCTGAGGGTACTTCAGCACCTTTGAGCACCTGGCTTTAGCAGTCTGAACAGCACATCGCATGCTTTTTTCACGCAGTTGTTCATAACGTTACCATGGGACATGGACAGGGTCAGTTGTAGAGGAGTTCTTGACAGCTTGCCTTCTTTTTTTCTTTCTCTTTTGTCCTTAGAAAAGCACTTTGAAGGCTCACAGTCCACTTCACTGCTTGCAGGCTGTCTTCATGCCAAAAGAGCTTCTCAAACTAGTTGAAAGGTGACTCCTACCACGTGATTGGTTTTGGTATTCAAGTTTTATCATGAAACCCACTTGGAAAATTTAGCTTACTTTTGATCAGTGCTCTTTTGCATCCCATCAAAGGCCTCCTTGTTCTTTGAAAGCTCGAGGTACAAAGCAGGAATTATGGTTAAGGGCTGAGGGAGAGCCCTTGTTGTTAGTACTAGTGGAGATCTAGGGGCCAGAGGTTTGAGTGTTATTGCTGTAAGAGAGTAGAAGGTCTTGTAATTTCATGAGTTCCAGAAAAATAATGCTTCTCTTGCACAATAAAGTTTTCTCTCTGTTAGTTAAGGAATGGTAAATGTTGTGGACTACTGGAATCTAAGCACTGCAGGAAAAAGGGTGGAAACAACTCAAGCAGAATACAAGAAAGGTGGGTCCGGTGTGTATAGAGGAGGTAAAATTGCAGACGATTTGGACTCTGTAAATCCTACACAAAACAGGGGTGAGGAGGAGAATAACAGATGATGAGATTAACATAGAGCAGTCACATGGCCTAGAAGAAAAAAATAATCCTTGCTGCAAAGCAGCCTTTCCAGTAGGGAAACGTGAGTGCAAGAGCCTCTCTTCATCCACGTGTTCTAGCTTTGGCTGCTACCTCCAGAGCAAAGCCATGGTATGGTGAAGTTGTATGTGGCTTTGCAGATGTCTTGGGATGACTTTCCCTGTTCATGAGACTGTATAATTTCTCCAGCAGAAAGAAACTGCATTAATAAAACTATGGTCTGGTGAGGATAATGGGCTTGCCCAGAGGGGATTTTCTAGTGTTGGCATCAGTCCTGGCCATAACGTTGCTGTAGTTTCCTTGCCTTTGTACGAAGGTCCTCTTTCTGTGTGGCTCAACAGATGTCACAGGCATGTTGGGAATACGTTTGAAAGGAGTCCAAGAACATCTGCAAGAGGTGTTCGAGATAAGCTACACTGATGGGCAGTTCTTCAACTGCCTATTGGAATGAATTTAGCATCTCTCACAACACAAATGAATGTCCAGAGCCCTTAGAAGCTATTTAGAGATCAATTCTTAATATTAACCGTGAACAAAATGTGGCCTCTGATACTTCTTCTTTTAAACTGTTCATTTTAAGGTAATGATAGCTTCTTTTACAAACTAATCCCCAGTCACAGCCAGTCATTTGGTTTGGTTAAAGTACTTTGCTGGAGCATACCGAGATGCTTTGCCTTAGAGAGATTTTGTTAGGGGATGATGTTTTTCTGGCATGCATTATAGTTGGTATCCATTTAAACTCTGCCATATTCCCATCAGAAGGGTAGAAAGTGTGGACAGAGCCTTTTAATCCATCTAAACTAATAAAGCCTTTTTGTCCTTAAAATGTAATGCTTTAATTTGTTGCTTTGTCCTTGTGATCTGAGCACCTCCAGTGAAAGATATTTTTCTCTTTTGTGAAAACATTTTGCCAACCTGGATGTCCTTGAGAAAGGCTTTAAAGCCCAGGGTTACATTTCAGATGAGAGCTGCATATTGCATCATTGTCCTGTCCCGGAAGCTTTTTTGTGTCCAACTCTTTGACTTGTTCTGAGTGAGACATCCATCATGTTGCGGAGGATTCCCAGCTTCAGCATGTCAGATAGTGCCAGTTATAATTATAGCCACTAAGATCCACACCAGAGGGGTTAAAAGGAGATGCTGTAAACTTGGACAACCTTGCTACTGTTTCTGAGGGTTAGATTTATTCTCTGGACTACTTCAGTCTTCCTCCAGAGAGTTCATTGTGTAAGTCACTGTGACAGATTTATCTGTGCTCACAGAGACAGTGGCTGTTTTCTCACTAGGCAGGTGGAAGGAGAAGGCAGCATAAAGACAGCTGCCAGCTGAGAGGTCACAGTTGAACTCATGCCACTGAACAGTCATAAATTATAAATCTTCCAAAGAGTTACAGCTTCTGCTCTTATTTCTGTCTTGTCCTAAATTTCTCAGCTGCATTTCTATTTATTTTAGGCATATCACTGTCGTCTGCAAAGGTCACTGAGGGATTGCCAGTCAGAGATTCACCCAAAGAATACAGAGCACGGCCCCTGGCCACCAATCACTGAGGTTTCACACCATGTCTTTGAATTCTCCCTGTTGTCCTCTCCACTCCTGCGCTGTTTGTATTTGACACAGCCAGTTGTGCTTGGTATCAACCCATTTTACTTTCACAGCCCTAATTTCCGTGCTGATTGGGAGTGTTATCAAAGGCATCCTCGGGAGAGTAAAGCCAGTTACTCATCGGTAACTAGAGGACGATGAGACTGGATATGCTCATTGAAAGTCCATACCAACCCTTGGAGTTGTTCAAAGGTCTGCCCGTGATGTCAGTGGGATTAGGCGCTGCCTAGTGAAAAAATGATCCTGCGTAGTGCCGACTCTGAAATCTCATTGCTAGGAGTGGAAGGAAGTATGTAGGGGCTGCATTTCAACTGGTGTAGATCAGTGAAGCTCCTTTGAGGAACTGGCACTCAGCACCTTGCCTGATTGTGCTCTTCAGTCAACAATTTTTACTTTATTTCATGTTTTCCTTGCTAGCTTCTGTGCATATCCGTCAGTATTTCCCACCTTTGAATACTTGAACACTAAGTTTAGAATAGCCATTCTAAACTTCTGTGAATAGCAGCTGCCTCGTGGCTGCCCTGACTCGCATCTATTCTTAGTGTAGCCAAATTCCCCACACATTCTTTTAGGGCCTGACTGTCTTTGCTTAAGTGCATGTCATCGACACCATCTCCCTCCAGCATGAGTCCCTCTGTTGCTGTGTTTGCTGTTTCCATTTGTATGATATACATGCTGTAGGCCCAGTTTGATAACTGCTGCTTCACTGGAACAGTGACATGTGTGCTCAGATGGTTGTTCACGAGCAGTTCTACTGGCATCAGTGGAATAATCGTGTGCTTAAAGCCAAGCTGAAGCATGCAGGGCCAAGTAGCAGGGTCGATAGCTTTTGCTGTGGATTCCTCACATCTTTGGTAAGGTTTCTGTTTTCTAGAACTGTTTAAAACCTTCAGTTTAAAGGTAGAAATGAACCTTGGGAGCTGTACCAAGTGGTGCCACTGCAACAGGGCATTTGAGATCTGCCGTGGGGAAGCATGGTGGCCACGCGGCTCCCTAGGAGTATTGCCTCACAGCCACCCTTTCTATCACAAGTTCACTTAGCAAAAAGCAGGTGGTGGAAAGGAAACCAGGCAAGGAAGAAGGAAGCGAATACGACTGGCCTTTTTATTGCTAGTAAAATTTCCTTTACTGCCAAAAGGTCTTTGAAGCAAAAATACCAGCTTGCTGGGTGGCATCCATATGGTAGCACGGTGTCAGATTCCTGCTGGTGCACATGGCTTCGCTCCAAGTGCTTTCCAGGTTCTGAGTGTCTCTGCAGCATTTCTTCCCCTCTCCCTTAGATTTTGGGATATATCATGTTTGTTGTTGCAGGGTTTTTTTCCCAGTTTTTCAAACATTCCACTTTCTTGATCACCAGCACTGGTATGTTCTTGATTTCCTTAAGCATTTATCTTTCTCCTCTGGGAAATTTTTGTCTGTTTCTGTCATCTGTCCCCACTCCTCTCTGCACACTCAGGTGAAGAATTAATTTCATCTTTTTTTTTCCCTTAAACGATGCCCTTACTACTTGTGTCAATAAATTACCCTTGCCATTTTTAAGAGGCCCTTCTGTCTCCTTCACTGCCCTCTCCTTCCATATGTTCTTCAAAAATGTCTTATTTATCTTAAGCCCTGCTGTAGTCTTGCTCTGTTCAATTCTCCATCTTTGCCTTTCTCATCATATTTTACACCAAATTTGCTCTCTGATCTTTATGTTCCACTGCTGGACCCTCTATTTTATATAGAATTATGTTCTTTTCTTAATTAATCCCACTGAATCATGTGATTCCCTCTAAGCACCTTGTTCAGTACAACTGTACTTATTTGAGATTAAGAGTTTACATTTGTCTTTTTCAGTCTGCCGTTCTAACTTTCTTTTGTCTTTCTTGGTAAAACAAAAGTTAAGATCATCCATCTATTATATTCTTAGAAGTTTTCAGGCTTAGTTTTTCTTCTTAGTCTTTAATTGTAAAGCTCATCACATTGCAGATACTGTTATTGAGCAGCCTTTCCATTCAGACCTGAATCTGCAAGTCATTTGAACAGTGCTTTAATGTGCAAAGGAGGATTTGTGAGAATAGATTCTCTTCTTCTGTGCCTCAGGTAATGAGAAAATCTTTTTAAGACTAGAAATGTCCTTTTTTTTTTTTTTCTGCGTGCAGTACCTGTAAGAGAAGGACTCTGACCCTGCAGGAAAGATGGAAGATACAACTGCAGTGCAAAGAGTTACTGAAGATACTGTACTATACTCTTACCTTCCACATAAGACAGTAATTAGCTTTAAAATTGAGTGCATGTGATAATTTACTCTCAGAATCTTATACTTCAAAGGTTCAAGGTTGTCTATGGGAGCAGAGAGGGAGATGGGGGAAAAAAGTGATAATGGCAGAGGAATCCATGGATATTTTATCAGTTTAACAGTCCTTTCACAAAGACATTTATATACGTTAAATCCTTAATTTTCAGTCAGAAAATAAATGGCACCCAGAACAAACACACTTAGTTACGTCCTTTAGGTTTGAAGAAAACATGACAGTAGATTCTTTAGTCTAATTTTAACTAGACACTTGATTTCAAACATGAGTTTCCCCTGATGCCTTCCAGCCATGAGTCCTTCCGTGATGTAATATCAGCTGTGGAGCCCCAACCCAAGGCCTGAGACAGAGCGGTGGCTACACCAGGCAATAAGCAGCTGCCATTTCTGTCTAAACCAGGCAGTTGAAAGCACTGCAGAACAAAATATGGAAAGAATACTTCTTCCCTGCAAGTTGTTCTTTAAACTCTGCCTCGTGTCTACAAGAGCCTTTTCTGATGAGGTATAAAAAATTTCAAAGTGCAGTTGGGTCATTGTTGCTTTCTTACCGAGGTTTAAGCATAGCCCCTGATCTGGCAGGTGTGCTGTGTCATCCATCCCCCTCCACGACAATGAGGGAAACTTCCCACCTCTGTCCTGTGAATCCCATCTTAGAAATATTTTTTTACCATCCTTTCAATTTCCATGTGTCTGGAGAGGTTCCAATCAATCTCTCAGAAATTTTTTTAATCGTGTGTTTTTTGTTTTTTTTTTTTCCCCATCTGCTTTGTCTTTCTCTCTAGCCCCTTCCCCAGTCCTCCACGTTAGGTAATTATAGAACAGATTCCATAGTGGGCATCCAGAGTAACATTTTAGTTTAAATAAATAATCACACCCCACCCCAAGTTTTAGAAATACCAGCCAGATAAAAATCTGCATACAAAGGCCTTGCTCTCCTTCCACAAAATACAGTTATTTACCTCTTCAATTCACAGTCGGATGTGACTTTGCAGCTAAGCTGGATGTAGCTGTAGTTGCTATTTTGTTGGAATAATATCCAATTTCCTTCTATGCTCTGCATAGCTATCACCCAGTGATGTGATACGTCCATGATTTATTGACCTGCTAAAAGCACTTTCACTGACTTGTCATAATAAACTTTACTTAAAACATTAAAACATAAAACACCAAGCAGCGGCTCCAACAGAGATGCCACACAAAGACTTTCTAATTTACTTAAGCTCTAGTGCAAATCCTGAAAACGAAGACTCCAGCATAAGAGTTTTCTAGAATTTGTCATGCTAGGATACGTTGTGTTAAGTAACGGGAATTATAAATACAAATGCCTTGAAGTATGAAGCGCTGACAAGAAGCTTGGCTCAGTCTCAAACCCTCATCATTTATGAAGGTTCTGCCGAGACCATGAAGCTGAACTCAGCAGTAGCACTCGGGATAGAATTGAATTGCCAAAAGTTACTGGAGCTCTTGCTCATTCAAGTTGGTCTTGGAAGAGCTGGCTGTTGAGTCTGTCCCTGTGACCATTTGGTTTATGATCTGTTTTTGTAAAGCCAGGCAGTTTCAGAGGCAGGCTATGGCTGTGATACAGACCATGGCCCAAATCTTATGGCAGTGTGAGCATTACCTGCTTGGAGATGAGTACCTTTAGCTGGTGTAGCTGAATTTCTTTGTGGTCTAGGCAGCTGGGTTCTTCAGCGGGTAATAATTCATTTAATCTTGACGAGGCATCTGCAGTGGTTAAGAGGAACTTTGTCTCTGTTTGGATTAGTGCTTTCCCAGGAGTGCATTGCACCACCCTGTAGTGGCAGTGATGGTGTGCTAGAGCTGGTTTCCCATCTTGTGATGTCGGCCACATAGATTATTCATTACTGTTCAGCTTTCTTGGCAGCTTCCCTGGAAGTCTACTGAGCATCACTTGTCAAGATGAAGAATGTACAAGTTCTTGTTTAGCGATTTTCTTTTGTACCTAATTGGTGAGCAGTGTTTCTAATTTTGAAAGCCATTAACTTGTGCCAAAGATGAAGATAGCTCCTCTCTTAAGAACTACTTTCTTTACTAAATCATCGGTGTTCTTTTGGTAAACACTAAATAATGGGATGACAGGGTGTCCTCTGACTTTGTTTCCCTCTCTCATCTTTATAATTGCTTTCTTCCACGTCTTTCTCAATAAATTCAGGTGGATCATGCCATAACTGTCTTCAAGACTGAGTATGCAGCTTTATGGATGATCCAGAAGATGCCTAGGGATTACTGTTTTCTGTGTTGTGGTCTACAGTTCAACATATGTCAGGTTTACAGACCCATTCATGTTATCTGATTCATGTTATCTGATCCATGGAGATTTTCTGAAACAATTTAAAACTGGTGAGAAAACACTCCAAGGAAAGTATGCAGATAACAAATCAGGGATCCACAAATACTCGTGTCATTGTGAGACTGCCTGAAGCTCATACACATCTAGGACACTGGTGATGAACTAACTACAGAAGGGTAGTTGCTAAGCTGGGGATACTAGGAAATAACAACTGCAGCTTTCTCTTCCAAGAGAAAGGAGTGTTAAAACTGAATCTTTTCCATAAGAAGGGAAAGAAAAATGCAGCAAAATTATTCTCTCCCATGTGCAAGTGCATAATGTAATGGCAATAATTGTTTGTATCTCTAATTCTTTTGTACTAATTAAATGGAAAATAGAACATTTACTGCAAGAATGTTTGCAGTGGTGTTGCTCTAGGATAACACAAACCAAAGGAGTCATTGCTGGTTTAGTTCTGTAAGACTGTCATTCTCTTTCATCATTTACAGACAATGATGATCAACCACCTCTTGCACAGGGATACTCAGGCTAAAACCAATTTGCAGCCCTGCATGAAGTTAATGATATCTCTGTTTTGGACAGATGTCCAAACAGATGCTGGGGAGAAGGTGATAGGGGTGTGTGCAAAGCTTGATGGCAGGGAACACTGCCCAGAACCTGCTAAAAAGAGGTTTTCTCCTTCAATCAGGCATGCACACACATTGCAGCGTATCCTTGGAGGGCAGGTTATGTGTGCTCAATGTGGAAACTTACCTCAGGTATCCTGTCTAGCAGACAAAGTTCTTGTGTTGTTTCTGGGGAAAAAAGGTTATGTGCATAACACCCTGCTGTTAAATACCTGCTGTTGGGTGCTGCAGATCTCTAACCTCACCCTCCATGACCACTACACCTTCCTTACTGCAGTTCAGTTTAAGATATTTATAGCAAGATCATCAAATAGTCTCCAACCTAAAATGAACTTCTTAATTAAAGAGGGCTGTCAGGAAGACTGCACTGCCTGCTCTCAGCTCGGTCTCTCTTCATTCAATCTTTTCCACAGGGCTGAGACCAGCAGTAGAGTTTTGATAAGAAAGGAGCAAGGAGCCTAACTAATGTAAAAATTCCCACCTAGCAATTTCCTATGCTGACAGCCTCATCTTTCAGGCTTTTCATGGGCAGGTCATGTGCTGGCTTCTGCAGGGGTTTCTCCTTGGGAAGATGTCAAGATGGGAGGTTGAATATGTTCAAAGTTCTTAATACCAATTAATTGGAGGTATTAATGGCTTTTTTCAAAACTCTTTAAGTTCACTTTTGGTCAACTGAATTTTCAGATGGGCAAATGACACAGTCAGTTTTTCCACAGAAGCTTTTAGGTGCCCTAAATTGATATGGGAAGGCAAAAGATAGCTCATGAATTATGTTACCTGGGCAGTCATAATCATACAGCTTGATTTAATGTTGTACGTCACATTTGTAGTTCTGTCCTGCAAGTGTGGGGAGGTTCAGCAGCTTAGATTCAGAAGAATGTTGCTGGAAGAGTTGCATCTTTATATCAGCACTTGAAAATTAATTTACTTGTAAAGGGTCAGAAGAGCAGCCAGGCAAAAGCTGGTCCTTTGGACATGGGGTTTTTATGCGGTGCTGGCTCCTTTGCCAGAGTTTCAGGATCTGACACTTGTTCTGCTCTTTGTTTAGCTGTGTTTGGTGAAGCTGTAATTGTCACATAATGATAGAGAGGGGGATGCTGGTTCACTTCCTTTCATGATTTTCATAGTAGGAGGATGAATTGATTTTATAAAATGTAATTGCATTGACTGCTCTTGTTATCAGGATTGATTGTATTGACTGGAGTTGCATGTTGTTATATTTTCACACTCTTGCTTTGAAATATGGTTTTGCTTTTGTGTTTTTTTTNTTCTTCTGCATTTGATTTATCAACCGCTGAGACCGCTCTGAAATGCTGTCAAAAGTATTCATAGCGTCTACGTGACAATAACCACTAGAACCAATTGCTGTTGACCCCAGCCATGTCAACCATCATAACCTTCCCTCAGGTTAGGATGTTGAAGCCAGGAAATACATTTCAGCTTCTTATTCCCGTGTGTCATGTCCTTATTGCAACCCATTTCAATTGTTCATGAGGGAATTGGGATAGCTGAGAATACCACAGTGAATAAATAATAGCAATTAGATGTCTGGAGAGCATGATGCTAGCATCAAAACAGGGCTGTGCCACTGAGCCCTTGAGGTGAAGGAAATGACTAAGATTTCATTTTAGATGTGGTGGTGATGTGTAAGTGATTTCTGGGAGTGTGTATTTCCTTGGATAACACCTGAGAAGTGCGTGTGAGGGTTAAGGCTGGCATTTTTCAAACATGGGCACTTAGAATTAGGTATGTAACCCTATACAAAGGTCCATCAGATGTAGTAGCCTGATTTTTAGAGCTGATGAAATTATTGAAGTCTGGCAGTGCTCAGTAACTTTGAAAATTAGGCCACTTGAATTTAGCTGCTCAAACATGGTTCTGGGATATGATTTTCCAAGACATTTCAGCGAATGTGAGAAAATGCCGTAGCCTCTGAAAAGCTTTGCTTCAAATACCTGAATTTAGCTACTTGGGTGAAATTTGAAAAACCATACACACTGTTGTAACTTTCCTCATGTTCAGACTGGTGTGAGAATTACCACTGATCTGCTGTGCTAAGTTAATACGTGCATAAAAACCTGACTTCAAAATTCAGATGAAATCTTAAAAGCAGTATTCTGTCTTTATCTGTGAACCCAGCTGACACTGGATTTATGGAATATTTACCTAGATTCCTTGCAATTGGGAATACATAAAATCCATTTGCCCTAAAATGCTTTAGTAACAATGATTGAGAGCTTCACTTTTGTATAGTTTCATTTTTTCCTTTCTTTACATTAAATTTTGATCCTTTCTCTCGCCTTGTGTTCTGTAACATTTGTAATTCCTTCTCTAAGTTGACGTATCTGCAAAGACTTGAAGAAGCAATCCAAAATGCCTTGGAAGGAGCTGCTAACAGCTTCAAAGACCAGATTAGAGGACATACACATACTGTCTGTGTCATATTAGGTCTCAAGTAAAGTCTTGTTTAAAGTAAAATACCAACTGTCTTTTGAAATGCCATCATTCCCCAAAGTCCTGTTACAGAGCCCTAAATCCTGAATACAGTATCTCTGCATCTACAGGCAAAGGACAAAGGGTCAAAGACATAGTTTCTCCTTATTTAAGATTCCTCTTTCATTTTATTACAGGACCCTGGGGTAGACTCTCTCTTCAAGTCCAGTCTTCACCAATCACATGCTAATAACTTCAGCTGAAAGAGGGCTATACCCTAATGTCATTATATTCCAAAGCAATGATTGATTGTGTTATAGTATGTTTTTGAAACCTAATTAATGTCTCAGTTTGTATTTGAGCTCATTAATCTTCTAGCCTACAAATAAGTAAAATTGACTAAATAACTGAATTTCTTTAATGATGGGTTCAAGTTATCTTTATACCTACTGCTTTGTGTTAACCTTTTTATTGCCAGAATTTTTTCGTCGTTGTTGTGTTTTCTTCGGTTGTCATCAGCTTGCACGTCTGGCAATGCACCTGTTTCAAACACTTGTCTCGCTGAAAGCATCACTGGTGTGAACAGAATGAGCCCTCCTGGCTTGAAGCCTCCCAGTCCTTCTCAAGCCAGAGGACTGCTTTTAGGATATCACAAGAAGTACCCCTCCCTGCAGCTGTAGTCGTGCAGAAATTAGCCCGGAATGCTGGTAGGGAGGTACAGAGCCTGCCCTCTGTTTCCCTTAAGAATCAGATAAAAGAGCAGAGGAATTCCTCAGAAAACTGTGTTTCTTCTACATCCTGTGTACTGAAAGCCTGGGCCTTTGGACGGATGAGCAAATGTCCAGTGCTTTTGACCCACCCTTGTGGTGCTGGATGCCCATGGCTCTGACTGGCAAAGAGACAGTTAGTCCTGGGAACAGCAGCAAGAGCACAGCAGCCCCCTGGTTGAGCGGCAATGCCCAGTCTTTAAGTCTAGGATCCTAGCCACATGTTCTTCCAAAAAACGCCACCAGGTCCTCATAACAATATGCCCTTACGCCGCCTGAAGCAGCTCCTCAGCACACAGATTTCAGCCAAACACCTTTCAAGCCTTTGGTGGGTTTGACCAGTTACTTGACAGGGCAGTGCTCTCTGCAGTCCTTTTTTCTTACAAGAGCCTCATCAACTGGATCCTTGCCACTGCTGACAAATAAATGAAGGCTCTGGAAATAGCCAGCCTAAGCTTGTGGAACATATTTCCAGGAAATAGAAGCACGACCACCAGCTTCAGCACAAACAGAAACATATGGCAACTTCATTTCCTTGTTTTGGTTCCCTCCAGTAAACTGATTTAATCTACAGATACATGCACCTTTTCAGATCTGCTTTCTATGTGCCAGTCAGGAGGTGAGGAAGCTGTGATTGACTGTTTTCATTTACTGAGAGACACTCAGATAGTCTGGGCGATGGGGACCTTAGAAGGGCCAGGTGGACAGGACATCTCAATCTCCATCGTGCTTGCCAGATGTGTTAGCTGTGACTCCAGGCCCTGATGAGAGACTTCAATTTGCTCTGTGTCTTGCCAGAGCACTTAAGCATATGCTTATCTATAGATAGATGAATGGTCCCTTGAGAATGCCTGTGTGCTTAAAGTTTGGCATGCATTTAAGTGCTTTGCTGGAGCAGGCTCCTAAGTCTTTCTGGGGATAATTAAGTCACGCCGAAAGCTATTTTACTGCCACATTTTCTTTCTGGTTCACAGGATGAGAAAATCCATTCTCATCAAAATACCGAGTGGATCATTTTTAACCTGATTATTTGTTAAAGGATTCACATCATTAAAGTGAACTTCTTTGACGCTTACTTCCATTCAATGGGTGCCTATATTTTTAATACATCCTCTTCTATTTCTCAGCAATGAGCTCTGCTGTAATAGAGCCAAACTCTACTTATATACCTGGCAGTACTAATGAAAGGTGGTGACCTTTGGCCACTCCTCCAGTAATGAACCTTTCTACAGTAGGACCAGATGGTGCTTTCATTTCCAAGGGTGCAACATTACTGAGGTTATGCAGGTGCAAGTGTATTTCTGGAAAGTTTTGCTGCCTGGGGGAGTGACGCAGTGGAACTGGTAGCTAGAGGCAGAAAATAGCCTCTGGGGGCAAATGTAAAAGAAACATGCTCAGAAAATGGAAAATAGTGCAATAGTGCAATGGAAAATTTGTGCAAATGAGGTGGTTACAGACATAGGACTTCCCTATATGCTGGAGTGCTGGAGGTAAGAACTTGTATATCTTTATGGTTTGCGGGCAAATGAATTTGCTTGTTCACTCCTTTGAAAGGTAAGGACAAAAAAACTGTACCGAGCCAGTATAGCCATGCTTTGGGATGTTTTTTTATGCAACCCCAATTAAGAGAGGGATTAAGGGAAGGCATAGGGAAAATTCCGAGTTGAGAGTCTGAAAAGGAGTGTCAATCCAAGTCCTGGACTAGTCAGCATGCTTTCCAAAGACAATGGAGCCAATGCCCCCCCCCCATGAATTAGGGGAGCGGTGTGTCTTGCTGCACCCCCAGGCTCTCCTGGGCTGGGGTAGTTCAGCCTTCAGAACCCTGATAAAAACAAGTTATGTTCCACTTCATTTCCTGTTTTGGAAAATGGGGGTTGAATGCTAAAAGGCTAATTGCACATTGTTTTTAAAAATTAGTTTGATAATTCATCATATTGTAATTAAACTAATTAGAACACTATTCATTTCCAACCACCTTAATTGGGCCTCAACTTGGCAGGGAGCCCATGAGACCAAAATGTTGCAATTTGTTAAACAATTGAAAGACTTTGATAACAAATGGCTGTATTCAGCTACATTTTAGTTAATAAGATTTATATATTAATCTAGTTATACTTTGTTCCTTCAGAATTTGGCAGAGCTTGCAGGTCTTCTGATCCCCCTACGAAATTCCTGAAGTCTGAGTTAAAATAACTGGAAAGTTTTCCCAATCTAACAACGACTCTCCTGATTTTTTTCCGCTGTAGCAGAAGCATTCAGAAGGCTGTAATGCTTTTTCTTTTCTCCCTTTTTTAAAAAAAATATTTTTATTTTTGCCTTTTTTCTAATGGAGTAAACAGCTTTTAAAAGAAACCCACTAGGTTGCAGAACAGATGGGAGCCAGGCCCCGTAGCCCATGGTGCTGGGATGGTGTCGGGGTGTCCGACTGTCCGTGGGTTTGCTTTGGGGGGCGCTGTTGGATCAGGCTGCGGTTGTTCACCTGCCTGCATGGCACAGCACGCTCTGCTTGTACCCTCTTGGATCCTCAACCCTTGTCGCATCTCTGCGACAAATACTCATCGAGGGCATGAGTTGGCACCCCAGTCCCACGTGAGAAGTGGAGGACTTGGGTGTCGTTTGTTTCATCAGTGGTGAACTGCCCTGTGTGCTCCTTTTGACAGCATAATGAAGTGATAATTACCTAAATGAATAAATGTTGACGTCTGAGATAAATATCCACATTCCCTTAATCTATTTTCCTCTGAAACTGCTAAAGGAAATTTGGCTTTAATGGGGGGTATGTGCCAATTTTTACAAATGATTGTAAATCTGCTTAGAGAGAACTTAGATGAGTCAGTCTCTGTTTCAGCAGTAAAAGTTACTGATGTATGAAAGCATAAGATGGACCAAAAAAAAAAAAGAAAGAACAAGATACTGTAATAATTATGCTCCTCAGTGTCACTACCTTTTGCAACATCTGGTTTGTTTCTGTTCTTTCCACATCCTGCAGATGTTGCTGAACACATGAAAAACACTGACAGGAGAATGTTTTAGCTAAGAAGCAGTTTCAGTGAATAGTATAAAAGGGTATCCTCTTAACTCTCCAGCAGTCTAGTAAGCAAAGACTTATAGTTTCATTGCTAGTAAAGATCAGACCAATAAGCAAATGGGTCAGGGGCCCACCAAAAGTGTCAGGAATAATCTGTAGAAAAGTATCTGGAAACAGTATGAATTAAGAAATCCAGATGAGTCTTATTCTGACACCCTTCCTAAACCTCACTCCTTAAATAGTCCTACTGATATTCCAGGTTTGCCGATGGCGGATTTCCTTCCTGGCCCATCCCAGGTTTGTATGAAAGGGAGGTTAGGGAAATGTGACAAGCCTATATAAATGCCACTTCTGTACTAGGTTTCAAGGTTGCATAGCATATCCTGACGGATTGGCTTTTGAATTCTGTCGATCTCCATAACCAGCATATTCACCAATCTGCCAGACAGTGGTTTGTCCAGGCAAGAGGGCAAAGGATAGTGTGGTCACGGCTGTGTGATGCATGGCCTCCTGTTGCTGTAAAGGGCAGGAAGGGGAGGTGGTTCTGTGCTTTGCCTTTATCACGTCAAAGCTGTTTGCTGAAGCTTCTCTTAGCTCTTGCATAGTCCTGAAATAGTTTGACTAAGGCTGCTGCCTCGTTCTCCATCCTGATGACCTGCTGCATCACCTCCTTTCTCTGTTGATGATTTTCCAGTGGGTCTGGTCACTTCTCTGATCTCTGGGCAATCTCCTGACAAAGGCTGGTTTACCATTTTTGCAAATGGAAGGCAGGGAAATTGCAAACCATCATAGTTTTCTGCCAGTGCCTTGGTTAAAGCTGCTCCCAGGGTTCAAGAGAAAGCAGCACAGACACCTCTCCTTCCACCACGTCCTTTCGTGTACTCCTGCCATGCATTTGTGCTGCACGAACGACTGCGCAGAAGTCAGGTTTTCTCCCAGCAGTAGCTCATTATCTTCTATCATTAATGTCAGAAAGGGGACAGGACTTTTCCTCTTTCTACTTCCTCAAAAATACAGATAACAAAGGAGAAATCTTGAAAGCGTGGAAATGAATGGTAAATTCTCAGTGGCTTGGGTTTCACCTCACACATTACATTCTGAAATGAAGAGGACTTAGAGTGATCGAATGGGTGCCTCTGAAGCAGTCTCCTCTGAACAAGTGCAGAAGCCAAGACTTTATCTGAAAAGAATGAGAGGAGTTTGGAATCTGAAAAAGGCTGAGGAAGGAAAAAAGCTACTGTCTGTAATATCTCTTTGACAGAAGAAGATAGGGCACTATGAAGGAGAGACTAGAAAAGTTGTGTTGGGACTTAGCAAGTGATGGGGCAGGAGCAGGCAGGCTGAAGAAAATCCATCCTGTGTGCCTCAGCCTTTGGTGTAGTACCTCCAACTGTTTGCTTAGTAATTCAGAGCTGAATTTAAAAGCATGTATGTGGGAGATAGACCAAGTGCCTTAAATGGACACCAGCTGCCCTCACTGCCGTAGAAAAATCTTCAAAGTATTTTTCTTTTATGCAGATGAGTAGAAATTAATGGTTGTTTTTCAGCAAGGAAACAGCGGTAGATTGGAAGGTGCATAAACAGGTGCAGGGTTTCACTCCTCCCCTCTTGAGCCGCTCATTTTAATATACACCAGTTATTGCTGTGCATAATAATGCACATCTGTCAAATGCTTCCCAGAGCATGTGAAAATACTGAGCTACAAAGCAGGCGAGACATGTAGTGGTGCTGCTGCTCCCTATATTGCCAGTGAAGCTTCTCCAAGTTGCTCTCTCTCCTGTTGACACTCTACTGGACCCATATTTTCTAGTGATATACATTATTCCTCTGCACAAAATGTAAGGAGACTCCAATGACCATCAGTGTCCCTGAGGTAGTTCCACAGAAATTTCCAGTCCCTACCCACCCCCTCCCCGCCAAGTCCAAGGCCTCGGAGAGCTCCAGTTCCTGAGGTGATGGGCTTCTGCCAGGAACAAGTGAGGTCCCCTGGGTCAGATTCTCCCCCCAGATAGAGCCATTGCATCCCTAATAAAGGAAATGATGTTGCCAGGGTGTGGTTGGAGACAGAATTTGGCCATATTTGAAATGTGTGGAGTGACTCCAGGATGAGATAAAGAATTGGCCTCTACCCTCAGCTTCCCCTTTGATATTAGTTCTTTATAAAGCAGCATACGTTGCCTCACACTTGCATTCCTGTAGCAGAGGCTGATTCCAGAGCCCTCTTAAAGAAGTTAAGAGTTTAACTTTTGGAGACTAGATCAGGTTACTAGAGAAGACACAGTATCTAACTGCAATGACCTGGTTCTTAAGATGTATTTTTATTCAGATGAATCTCAGGCTTAATTCTTGCAGCTGAATTTGAAAACCCCTTTTTGCTTTTACTTTGCTCTATCAAGAAGTAAAAAGGAGATGCAAAAAATACCCCTAAAAGAAAACCCAGCACTCAGCTCTAAGAGCCTGTATTTGGTTGGTGATGCTTTACAGAGGTCACAGGGATTATTGAAAAACACAATTAGAACAACATCAAGCTTGGGGCCCCAGTTTGGCACTGAAGGATCCATTTGGGTATATCATATTGCATGATGTGATGTAAGAATGTGGGCTAGTGTAATCAAAATGTAACTGCAATCCTTACCAAAACCACCTGTTTAACCTCAGTTAACCTGGGAAGAGAACTTTAGACTTTTTTTTTTTTTTTACTTATGTATCATAGGTGTAGTGGTGAATGTGCAATAATAGAGCTTCTGTTCGTAGGTCCTGGAAACAGAAGTATTCCAAGCTTGTGCCCAGTCTATCCTAAAATCTATTTCACGTTCTTTAGCCATGTGCTTACTTCACTCAGTTGTGTGACTGCTGAAGTGAGGGAAATGGAGGCTGAAGATGAAAATATTTCATACGTGATTTGATAAATTGTGGCTAGTGGCACCATGAGAATCTCTCCTGGCCCAAGAACAGAGGCCTGTGAGATATGAAATGCCCCAACTTGTGGAGGCAGCGAGGCCTTTTGGCGCTTTTTGAGGAAAAAAAAATGGTATTCAAATGGAAAGTAAGTGATGAGTAATGGTCAGAGCTCAGAACACAGACAGATCTGAGTTGAAATTGCCAGTTTTATCACTTTACCCACTGAGCCTTTGGACTCTTTCCCTTGGTGATAAAATGCTGAATAGATGCCAAGGCAGGGAGGCTCAACAACAAGGAATAAATGTCCCGAAGCTTCAAATATCAATGTGAGGCTGTTTTCCATTCTGCTGCAAGTTTTTCATTTTCTGTGAGATTAAGCAAATTGTTTAGGGTGCAGTTAGCGTCACCTAATTTTAGCTGTCCAGAATTTATTTTAGTTCTTAGTTTAAGCCAGCCACTGCAATTCCCTCTTTCTTCAGTGATTCATCCTGCTGATGCAGTCACTTCGGTATGGGATGATTTACCTTCCGAAGACATTTCTCTCCAACAGTTGCAGAGAAGCACATGCAAACTACCTGAGATGAAATGCTCTGCTTTTAGTTGACTAAGATGAGGTGGGATAAGTCACATCTTTATTCATGGCACCCCAACTGATGGCTTCTGGCTTGTTTCAGCAGTGTAAGTACTAAAGCTTTCTTTCAGTTGCAGTGAGAGCTGAGTGTTCCATTACTGCTAGTACCTCGAGTTCCTTACCCTCTTTTGCCATGTTGTGGTAATAAATTTAGGGGGCTCGCTGCCTTAGAGAAGATCAGGAGTCCTCAGGGAGATTTCAGGTGTCAGACAGTTGACCCAAGAGCTCCATTGCAGGTTGCAGGTGGCTCAGTGAAGAGTTGTGGACCTGCAACGCAGACTACATCCTGTACCGGTGATAAATCATCAAGCTTTATTGACTCCAAAAGAGCCATTACCTCGATTCCACCCCAAAGTGTCTACTGAATATATGGTATTTTTTACACTTCCAAACAGAATCCCAAGTGAAGTGTTGGAAGTTTTTGCAAATTAAAGGTGTAGTTTTGGGCAAGTGGTCAGTGATGGAAAGCCAGGGATTTCTGAGACTATGCCAGACAAATGCAATGCAAGACTTGCGCTCTGTGTTTCACTGTTCTGGGGAAGCTGTTCTGGCTCAGAACTGAAAGGTCAAACACAAATCTCTCCCGCAGGGCAGCAAACTCCAGTGCACCAAAATCCCTGGTTTGCCTCACCCCAATTCTGCTGTGTGATATTTGTGGAAAATTGACCTATAGAGCATATTCTGCTTAAATGGATATGGGGTAGGATAGTTAATAAAAGGAGCATCAGCATAAACTGACTGAGCAAAATACTGATATCCTTCCACACCACCAGCAGACCATGCTATGGGTACTTTATAGTAAGTTCTGCCTTGGTGGAGCAGCAGTTACAGGGCACATAATCACTGCGTGGACTCTACGTGGTGCCTGTCTGTGCTGTGACCGATTTAACCAGCACTATATAAATCACTGAATGCCCAGAGGTATTATATTGCCAATATAAATTTAAGCAGTTTACCCACTATGGGTTTTTGTTTTGTTTTGTTTTTAAAACAGACTATGGTAAAACAAATTCCAGGCTTCTGCTGATGTCTCATTTCAGGGAATGTTTTATCTCAGAGAGACATGAGTGCACTGCGTTCCTCATGGACTTGACAAGGCAAATACTTGTCAATGGCCTAAATACTTCTGTGAATATTTGGGAATAATCTTGCAAGAAGGATAAGAGCACAAGTTCCAGCTGACTCCTCCCGCCCCTTTCCTCAGCTCACAGAAACCGTTGTGTTTTGAAACAGATGCCCTTCCAGGGAGGAAGACACATGACTCGCTGTTTGGAAAAGACGCCTAAGGGTAACATATCGGTGGACCCACAGTTCCATTACAAAAGTGCAATCTGACAAAACAGCTTAAGGTCTCAGCTTGCCGCTCCTCTTTCATGACGACAGTTTATATCAATGAAGATGCCTTGTAGTCCTTCAGCCTAGAAAAGTTCAGGCATGGGAGGGCCTGTGGAAGAATTTACAGCAGTCAAAAAGCCCAGTACTGAAATTTCTTTAATCTGATCAGACTTGTTCTTAACCCTGAGACATAAATATCCAGCACATTACACCTTTGATTTACTGTTATGCATGTATCAGAGCAACAGTGGTCCTTTTGAATTATGCATTCTCTTAACAGAACATTAAACCTTATGGGGAGATGGAGTGGCCCAACACATAACTATTATCCTGACAGAGGGGAGGGTGAGATCAAGAGTAATGCTCCCAAGCTACAGAAACTCCGAGATTTTGTTGGATTGCTTGAATGAGCATTATAAATAGCACTTTGTTCCTTCTCGTTAATAAACAGTGTTTATATTGCTCACGAGAAACCTGATAGATGGCTCATCAAGAGAAAGAGGAGGGATTATTGTTTGATGTAGAAGAATAACAACGTACCCAAGTCCTGAAACTTGCTCTCAAACTGCTAAAAGCATGCAGCAGAACTGTGCCTGGGCTTCTGAGAACAAGGCATACCTCGTAATAACTCAATAACCCATTTGTTATTGTTTCTTGGTATAAAGTCGTGACCAAAAGTTACTACAGTACTACAGGAAATCAGGTTTGATTTTGTGATAGAGTCAGACAAGGACTTTGGAGTGCCATGTCTAAGATCAATATGGAAGCGGTAACTACATTTGCTGTCATATGATGATATTGATGTAAAAACATAATGGTCAGAATTATAAAATCAATTTCATAATTTAATCAGAAATGTTTATTGATACTATTAAAGCTGAATTCAATAGCTCCTGGTATGCAGTTAATTTCTTACCTGTCAGAAAAACATATTGAAATGTTCTTTCTTTTAAATGTTTGGAGTTAATTCAGTGAAAAAAAAAACATCAGTGACCTGTGGCCGGAACAGGCAGAGGACAATTGTTAGATGGAGAAATAGGCCGACTTTCATGTCCAGTCCCTGGTGAAGGTAGTGAAAACTTCCCAGTCAAATTCAGCAGCAACAGGACTGGCTGTTGGAGAAAGGCTCCAACATTTTCCTCCTGCTGTGCATGGGCAGGAGCAGAGAGATCTGAAGTGGTAGGTCTAGGCTGCATTGTCATCTTGTGCGCATAGCCCTGGCACTGTGTAGCTACTCCTCTGTGGTAGGCACTGAGGACTGAAGTAAATGTGAATTTAAGTTAAAAAAAAATCTCAATAGTTGTTTAGACCTTTGCTCCTTTGACCCAATCCAGCCAACATTTGGGCTAAATCCTCCAGTGTGGCACTGCAAAGGCAGTGGAGCAGGCAGAGATGGCCATGCAATAGGTCAGTGCTCGCAGGTGAGAGTAGCCTATGCAGGTGAAGGAAAGGAGAAGATTATATCCACCGTGTGGATACATTATGCAGTGTTTTGTTCTGGGCTGTTGTCTTCATGATGCTCCTGTGGAGGAATCTCTGAGTATCCAGGGTAAAGATAGCACAGGGGCCAGGAAAGACACAGCCCCACTGTAGAAATCATGGGTTGGCCACTGAGGTAGATCTTTGGGTATAAAAGGAGAATGAGAGTTTTCAGAAAAAAACCCTATAAGCAAATACATAAAATTTGAGATTGTGTGATATTTAAGACTGCCTAATTCTCTGTAGACTGTATGCATGATAGAAAAAATCCATTCATCTCAGGGAGCAACACTGAATACGTACTTCATTACTGGGTAAAAGCCGAGCTGACCCCCCAGATGTGTTATTTTGAATGCATTTTTTTCCATATGGTGCTTCTGGTATTTAAATACCTCCTCTTAAAGGAGGCTGTCTGCTGAGACACACTGTCTGTTGCCAGGGTATTTTTGCACTCTAAAGAAATTTGTTTCTTTCGTAGTCCATGTAATAAGTAAACTGTACTATCTATTTAGGTGCTATTTTTCTATTTAGATATGTGAGCTTATAGGTCTTCTATGTGAGCATGTATTTCACATTGATTATTGCTGCAGTAATTGTTCTTTTACATAGCTAGTCAAAGATGAGTACTTTTTTAGGGCAGTGAAGAAAAAAAAAACAAACCAAAACAAACCCAAAACCAAATAATAAAAAAAATTACATTAAGAGTTTCTTACCGTGATGGAAGGATACATTTCTATTCCTTGAAGTGAATGTGAGTGTTGTGTATTTCTCACATCCCAGGAACAGATCTGGGTATGCCCAGGGTCATACTGAGATTTGTGTTCCTCATGACTTTAAAGGCTGTGTGAAGCTACTTTTTATTAGACCAGAAACCAGGTCTCCTCATGACTAAAAACAAACCATGACTGCAAACTGTGTCTTACTTTCAAGGCCTTCTGCAAAGATGGAGACCAGATTTTTGTCAGTGTTGAGAACTGAAACTATTTGTAGGAGGTGATTTTTTTTTGTTGTTGTTTTTGTTTGTTGTTGTTGTTGATGTTGGATAAAATGTAGCTCTGGCTACTCTGAATTCCAGGCTTAACACTCAGCTCTGTCACAAGCTTTCTGCAGTAGGCAACCTCCAGTAGGTAACTTGAACTGCCTGTTCTGTCAGATAGGAATTTTACCACAGATACTCTACATAGTGCTTGTGGGAAGGAAAAAAAAAAAAAGAGGGGCTTGCCACACTTACAGGTCTTTCTTTTTTTCCTTTTGGAACGTAGCAGAAATCATTTGGGAAGCCAACATTGAAACTCTGTGCTGTTGTCTTTTTTTTTTTTTTTCCTTATATTCATCAGTATGGAGTCAAATATTCTTTTCTCCTTCATACCTTAGATAATAAGAGAAGCAAGGCTAAGAATCCTACACCTTTCAAGGTTTGTGATGATGTTTTTAATATGACAATCTAGAAGATAGATGAGGCATTTTTTTCAAAGTGGAAGCAAATTTAAGTCACTAAATCACACACAGAGCAAGAGTTCCTTTCTCAAACATTTCCAGAAATTCCTCAGTGTCCTTGAAACACTACCCTAAAATCTGAGATCATGAAAATTATTCTTCTTCCTAGAATTATGTGCAGGATTTATCTTTATCTTGGTGAATGAGACCATTGCGTGAGAACGTTCTCCTTGACTTGCACAGGCTTGTTTCACTGAACATGTGTCCAGGTCTGCTCTGTGGAAGTGCCAGTTTACACCTCAGCTAATAGAGTATAACAAGAACTGCCAGGAGGTGTATTTCACCTCTGACACCTATCGCAGGACAGGGTGAACCACCCTTAGCAAACTCTCTCTTTCCTTCATGGAAGGAGTGTAGAGGATGAGGTTAGACGCAGTTCTGACTTGCATATGGCCACAGGAGAACCAAGTGACCGTAGACTTTGGAGGTATGCAAATCCAAAGATGTTGTAAGCTTTAATTAAATGAACTACAGAGTTCAGAAGATTTTGATACCTATTAAAATGGGGTTGTCTGCTTCAATGTTTAAGGCTTTTATATGAGATTTAACTAAGGGAGTGCAGCCGATTAGTGTAAGATTAGGCTGTGGACTAAATGAAGCTGAGGTCTTTTCCTCACTCAGATGTTATTTTTCTGAGTGCTAATTGCTTGCCTGTAGTTTAATTTTCCTTTGGCACAAATGACGATGTTAATGTGTAAATCATAGTGGTCTTCCCTGACTGAATTCAGGAAGGATTATTAACCACTGTGATATTTTGGGTTGGGCTGCATTTGAGAAACGTGAATGACAAGATTTGTTTTCATAAGACAAGTAGCTGAGCCTTTGACATCTGATTTGGAATATTTATCTATAGAATACATAATGTGACTGACATAACTGATATTACTGATTTAGAAAACGACTTATCAGATTGTCCTAAGTACCGTAGAAAGGAATGAAGCTGCTGTACTGTGCCAGGGTGGGGGAAAAATCGAGACTTTTTCCTTGGAAATGTTCTGCCATTTTGGAGAAGTATTGAGAGAAGCCACAGGAATGCCAGAATTAAGAGCCTGAATGCAGGAGATGGTGATGGATTGCTGCATTCTTTTAGTGAGATCCCATACGATATGCTGTATTCAGTATAGGTTACCACTGTTTCCAAAAAATACACTCCTAACTGAGAAGGGCCTGAATGAAAAGGGCCTTGAGATTAAACTAGGTCTAAAAAGAATATGAAGATTGACTAAAAAATGTTGTCTCTAGAGGGGTATTTTATGTCTCTCAATTGAGCTATATAAAATCTTATGTCATATACTTAAGTCTGTGCTCATATCATGGTGTCATAAAGCCCATAAAAACATTGGTTTCTTTGTCTACCATGAAAATGCAGTGCTGATACGTTTTGCTGTGAAATGTGGCAGACTGAGGTCGTGAAGATATTAGCAGATCTTTCATCTAATGCATTCAGGCAAAGAAAATGCGAAAATCAGTTTTCAAAGCCCAAACCTCTAAAATGTCACAATGGTTTGTGAGGTTTAAAGCTTGAAATTGCAGCTCTTAGTGAAAATGCCTTGTGCTGCACTGTTAACATTTGTTAGACGGCAGCAAAAAGGCCACTTAGAGAAATCAGGATGACTTTGTGTTTGTTTTCATCTTCCGTTAGTCTGTGACACAGTATGAAATTTGCCATAACTACCTTGTTAAATCTGTCATCTCTTCTATGGAATTAAGAATTCAGAGCAATGCCTATCGAGATGACGGTTCCTGGCCTAAACCAGATGATAGAAATGCACCAAAGGAGGGGGTGTATCTGACTGCAAAGCACAAACATACTAAGTCTGGACAGTGAGAAATTGGGTGATGTCATAGCATCATAACAAATATGTTGTATGACCAAACGAGACAGACTAGGGAGAAAAAAACCCAAACCTAAGTAGCAACTTTGTTAAAAAAAAAAAAAAGAAGGGCACTTTGTTATGGGGGAAAGCCAGGATATGTAAATAGACAAAAGAATGTTTAGTGTCACAATGTGACTTGGGAGTGGTGATAAAGCTTAATCAGCCATATACATTGCAAACTTTCCCACAGCTAAATTGATGGCCAAGCCTAAAATAACTCAGCAGTTGAGCTAAATATGTGGATATTTATGTGGTCCGTCTCTGCCTTCCTAAAAGTAGGAAACAATCAAGATGACAGTTTGTCAGGAAAGTCCTGAAACTTTTTAGGAAGAGCTGAAAAAAATGGCAAGAATGTTTTGGTAGGGTGTTCAGTGTCTGGACCTCTAACATAAGAAGGTCTAGCATGAGAAATGTTAATGCAAGCTTAGTCTGGTGTCTTTGAAGCCAAAAGAAATAAAGAGGACATCTGATTCAAAAGATTGGCTTCAATTTAGGGTTGACTTTTGAGTTTCTGGTGAGATTTTTCCTCATCTGACATAAATTAAGTATCTAGAAATTCATCGTCTTTAACCTAATGGTATAGCCTCTGACTACAGTTTATGCAAGAGAAATTATTATTTCCATGGAGTGATTAATCTGTATTGCCCTTGACAGTTGTTTTAGGATGAGCTGAATGATGCCTTGAATATAGTTGCCCCTCCTTGCTGGCTGTAGGCAGCTTTGATGAGTAGCCTAGACTTATGTATGTAAGTTTTTTGATGGCTAATGTGGATGCAGCATACCCTCTCTCGGTGTCTCTATAAGTCCATCTCTTACCCAACATGTCTGGTTTTAGTAATCTCAAGTAAAAAACCCGTCCTCATAAACGTTCATATTAATTAGGCGTGAAAAAAAATTTGCTTTTTAGATCAGTTTGATCAGGTTGTTGAACCACCTCTAAATGACCTAAGGCATATTAACGGAGCTAGAGCAAGTGGGAAGAGGGAAGCAGAAGTACCACTTCTTGAAGTATTAAAGAACAGGATGAAAATAGTTCCTTCTCTTTTGGTTTTAATACCTGCTTTAGTTCATTTCTTGAACTTGAAAATCTCATCAAACAATCTGTCAGCACCTGTACAGTGAAACTTTATCAGGGTCAGTAAATAGAAGCCATAAGTAGTTGGTCCTGCTTGTAATTTTAAGCGTATCATTCAGTCCACTCGTTCTTATAGGACTTCTCTTAATAGTCAACTGAACGCGTGTGTGTCTGTGAAAGGGCTCTTTCCTCCTTAATTGCATGAATGTGAGTAACCCAGCAGAAAGCAGTCATGGGAAGGGTGGCCTAAACTCCATCAGCATCCTCTTTACCTGGTTGGTGCAGCCGCAAACAACAGCTCAGGTCTATGTAAGGTACTGAGGCGGGAGCTACCTACAGCTAATTAATAGGAACTACTCGGTCAAATAGAAGAGATTTCCAGCAATAAGCAGCAGTTCTGACCAGGAACAAATTGAGAATAGTGTTTCAGAAAAAATAATTGGGGGGGTACTGGAGTTTCTAACCTGCACTCAGTACAGTCTTGTGTCCTGCTGAAGGATGGGTTTAGTCCTGATACTTGATTCGGAGGAGTGATACTGGCATCACAGTGTGGAAAATCCAAAATATAGCCCATATGTCTGCTATGAAAATCTGTTTTGCCAGTACTTTGTAAACCTGTGACAATGAGGAGGGAGATGACTGTTCCAGGGAGTCATCGCAGTAAATAATCGTAGTTCACAAACCAATTCACTGACTGGTGTGTGCGGGGAAGAGATTGCATACTGCTTCTTTCCCTGGTGTTTCCTGTGCCTGAATATCATAAATCATAACACATTTTAGCAAGATGAGCAAGCGATTTCGCTTCATTTGAAGTTTGCTGGGCTTTTCTAATTGCTGGGGGACTCCTTAAGATGACATTCTGTTTCTCTTGCTTGGCAATTTTACAGTGTTCTGTGGCTTAAAGGCTGTTATGGTTTTCCAGTAATGCTGAACTCCTCTTGCTGTGAACATGAAAGATGCTGATTACTTGGAAAAGGCTTAACAGTTGTCACAGAACCAATTCCCAGGAGGTGCAGGCAAAGCAAATGCTTTGATTCAAGATGCAGTTTAGGATTTTGAGGATGAAAGTCACCCAAGACTGGCTCAGAGCAGGACTGATTTTAACTTTCTCGATAAATACACGTTGAGAGTATTCCCAGAAGGGAAGACTTAATCACGTGCTGTTCCTCCCAGACAATCTAGTTTGATTCTGCACTCTTACCATGCATGTTGATTTATGCCCATGACTTCTAGATTATCCCATCTCATCATAAAAAACAGATGATGCTTTTTTTTCTGTGCAAGCTCTTGGATTCACAAGGTGGTCTTCACCCCTTTTTTTGGTTGTGTTTTGTTTTGGTTGGTTGGTTTGGTTGGGTTTTGTTTCTGGTTTTGTTTTTTTTTCATCATTTATGACTAATTGACTGCTCTTTGTCCCAAGTCAGAGTAATATTTTAGACACTTGGTGTCAGGGGCATCAAACTTCTTCATCCCTAGTTCTCATGAAATAAAAAACTGTTCCTATTTCCTTATTTCTGTCTGAAAATTTAGTGTTCTCCAGGCACACACTGGTATTGAGATGATTCTGCCTTTTGCTAGTAGGGAAACGCAGTACGTTTCAAGAGGTCCAAAGAGAGATCTGGCAAGGTTTGGGTTTTTTCTGCTACAAGCCTGCCTGCCTGCCTATGGGTGAATCTCTGCCCAGGAGACTGAAGCATAAGGTTCCTGCTCATGAAAATGTGATCCCTTATGAGAAAGAGGAAACTGTGATCTGGTGTTCTGGTTTTGTGTTCTTTTTTCAGTTCCTTTTGATTGGCAAGAAACGAGTACACACTTTAATTACATCTGGCCTTTTTACAACATGACTAAGCTGTCCAACAGATGTCTGGTTTAGGTCCGAACAACATGAACATATGACTGGGAGGCAAACAATAATCTCGAGGAGTTTCATCTCTTGTTTTTCACACAGCTTTGGTCACACTGTATCAAATGACTATGCAAGTTCTTTATTCTTTTGGAAATTAACATTGCCAATAAGTGGCTTCTGAATCTGGCCTCCTCTCACATCTTCCAAAGAATACAGACCTCTCTGTGAAGACATCCTCAGTTCACATCTAATTGCCAGTCATAACCCGATGATGTGCACACGGATCGAAGCTTTATAGGCCACGGTCCAGCAGAAATCCTTAAGGAGGACTAGGAAATGGATACCATCAGGCCAGATTTGGAGGACTGGAAATAATTTACCCATAACTCTTGATATAATCTATCTGTCTGTTCATATTCATCCCTCATCTAATCAATTTGAACAAGAGGACTGAAATTCTGGAAATAGTGTGTTTATTAGCTTTAAAAAAATTAAATAATTAAAAAAAAAAGTTCTGGAAATATGTGTTTTAACAAGTTGTTGAGTTAGCAATTCTTTCTTAGTCTACAGCCCAGCTCTGCCACACATACTGTAACTTTCATCTCCAGCCAGAAAACTTCAAAGTCCTTCTGAGGTCGAGAGCAGTGTGGCAACACGTATTAAATCAAAAGTTGCCAGATCAGTGTATGTTCTTGGATGTGGACAACATAGACTGCTCTGGACGATGACATTGTAGAAACTAGCCTAAGCTAGCCACTTGGAGAGTTTAGTGACTCGGGGCTGTGCCAGCCTGCCGAACTGAAAGGATTTAGGGGGTTTTGATGGTTTGTTTTGTTTTGTTTGTTTGTTTGTTTGGTTTGGGTTTCTAACTACTGTGATTCAGAGAGCTAGAAGACACATACATTACTTCATTTGATTGTTCTGCAGCTTTATTAGGTCTGTTATTGGTGAAGTAACATGTAATGGTGCCGCGCAACCCAACTGGTAAGCAAAAGCCTTGCAAAGCAGAGCAAGAAAACAGTGCTTTTCCAAATGTAGCTATATCAGACATGTAATGCAAATAGAAGGTGAAACACTCATCTCTAGTAAGAAACGGCTCACAGCAATGCTCAGAATTGGTTGGTTTTGCTCCCACTTCTAGTTTTCCTTCCGTTTGATACAATCTCATTTTCTGTTCACAACCACCACGTGCTTTTTGTCCCAAAACAGAGATGCAAGCTAATCCTTACCTGATGCATTTCTGCTTTTTGAATTTTGTCTTCCTTAACCTTGGAATTACCAAAACTCACGGTGATAAGAAAGAGTTTTTGGCAAAAATGGAACTGCATTTGAATCCACAAAATGTGCTTTGCCTGTGCACCTACACGCTTTTACTTGTTCTTAAAAGTTGCAGAAAGGATGGGGAAGAAAAATCTTGACAATATTTAGGTGAATTTGCCTGCTTTATGTTCCCTGTCTTCCTAAGGTGGTATAGCTGTATACTATGTATATCTGATATTTGCTTTATAAAACTCTCTTTAGATCCTGCTTCCAAATACCCAGAGAAACCTCAGTTCTCAGGGTGAATTTTGTTAACTGAAGAGAAAATAATAAAATGAATTCATTGGAACGGTAACTCAGCTGCAGTTTCAAATATCCAACCTAATTGCCCTAGACTGCCAGGTAACTATGTTGGAATGTTGATTCTTCAGAAAACCTCCTTCCAAATAAGTCACCCTCTTTGCTTCAGGCAGAACTTTGGTGTTCTTCAAGTTTCCTTTCCACCTCTTAGCCACTCCTAATTCAGTATGGGTGCCAATGCAGCATAATTAGAATGGGAATATGAAAACCCAATTCAAGTGAACTTAAATAATATTTCTGAACTTCAGCTAAATCACGGTTTAGATTTTCAGCCCAGGTTCAGGTAGTTTCTATTTTTGCCAACCAAATTACCTCATTGCTGAATAAAATGTCTATCATCAGCATTGCTCTGTAAAAAGAAAAAAAAAAAGGAAATTATTCAGATTTCCTGCTGTTCCATTAGCTATTTTTGTTGTTGTTGTTTCATTTAATATTTCAGCTGCCTCCAGACTGATTCTTCTAATACCAAAAAGCCTTAGTCAATTTTCAGGACTAACTACTTGCAAAATTCCAGTTTCATAACGCATGTTTATTGCTGGAACTTGGCACAAAAAGAAAAGCTAAACCAATATAAAAATGTATTTTGATGACCTTTAAAAAATAAAAAGGGAGAGGACACTTCTTTTTGGAATGCCCTCAAACTGAGTCAATTGAGTCTACTCAGCATTTCTGGTGGTTGCATTCTTCATGTACAGAAATGAGGAGGAACTTCCCTCCACCCGTAATGATGGACTTAGCAGTCAGTCCTTATCCAGCCCACCAAAACAGCCTGGTCATCAGAGCAGGTTCTAATCACGGTGCACCAGGACCACCACTGTCAGCAGAGGCATCTTTTGTTGGCATCTTTACAATGTTCTCCAGCTCTGCTTTAAGCTTACATGGTTTAAATCTATCCCTTGAAGAAAGGGTTAAGTATAAAGTTTGACATGGTGTTTTCTCATGCAGTTCATGTTGTTAGATAGGGAGCAGGAACCAGTTATATTCAATCAATTTATTTGCAGGAATGGAATAATGTAGTTTCAAAAGAACTAAATCTATTAAAAAAAAAAGGACAATGTCTTTTAAATTTCTCATTCCAAATTAATTTGAATTAAGCATATTAATTAAAAAGGGCAAAAATAGAATCAAACCAAGAAAATTTCCCTGCAGAAACGCTACTGTTTTAATTACCCCTTTCATCCGATTCTGCTTTTTTATTGCACAGAGAAAGACCATTTCATTCTGGGTCAGCTCCAAAAGAGATTTCTTTTCAGCTGTTTGTGGACTATCATGCTCAGATACCCATCTGGCCTGTGTTGGCCACTGGTGCCCTACTTAGATCCCATGGTAGGGTAGGAGCTGTAGGACAGGGAGCTTTTTCTCATCTTTTCTTTAGCCCCCCTTGCAGCCAGCCTGCTTAGGTAAGGTGAACACTTAACTGTCCCTAACAGCCATGCCTCAGGCTTCTTTAAAGCTACAAAACAAAGGAAAGGAGGATGGGGAATTCAGTTTTGCGTGTGTGTTGGTTTGGCGTGAAGAACTCTCACCTGCCATTCATCAGAAATAGTCACCAGCTGCTCCCAGGCTAACGTTACAGTGTCAATGGGAGGTCTTTAGCATAAGAGGGAGAAAAAGGTCTTTGCCAAGATGTTAAAAAATGGAGTACAGTGAAACTGGAAACTTCCCTTGATAGTGAGCACATTATCTAAGCATCTTATTACAGATTACTGAGAGCCTTTTTAGCAACTTTTTTTTTTTTTTTTTTTATGTCTTAAGGGGATTTAACTAATTAGGCACAAAGTCTTATGCTTGGGATTTATTCAGTCATATTTTTTCACTTAAGGTATGGCAAGTTGTCTGTTTTTTTCATGTTCTGCTGGTCATTTGTGGACGAGGCAGGTTTAGCTGAAAGGAACCCGTCTGCAGTTACTAATAATGTTCAGTGGTGCTGACTCCCCACGTCTGCTGCGCACAAACTCCTGTTGGAGTCAGCTGAAGAACTGTGTCCTTGCTAGAGTTCAGCTCTGGCCTTGCTGCTTATCTTGACACTGTCACATAGCATTGGTGTAGCTACAGGATGAGATTTTGATTATATAAGGGTGACAAGGTTGGGTCATTAATAGTGTTGTTTCTTCTGTCGTTTGGAGAACAAGAGCCCCCCCACCTGCCTGATAGCCCAGACTGGTAGCCCTGCAAAGCTCCAACTTGGAGTGGAGAGGAAGCAACAACTTGGAGACCATGCTAGGCAGCAGGGGAGACGCCTTTACAAAGTATCTCAGCTAAGGATCTTACCTCTGCCTGGTGCGTAGGTCCTCGACGTAGGATGTGTGGATAACCCGGTTGGATCTCTGTGCCATTGTAGAGCACGGCGCCTTTCTTACTCCTGCTAAAACATGCATAGAAACAATGACTGGCCCTGGACCTCTGCACAGAGTCCGCACGTGTCCTTAGACCACGCAGTGCCCTATGAAAGGTCGCTAAGAATAGGGGACCTATTGTCTGTGGATTTTAATTACAAATTTTAAATGTCTAGAGCTCTTGCGGATGGATTGAAAATCGGGTTTAAGCTGACAGTTCTTGCTGTTTGCATTGAGACCTCTGTGATCTCACAAGCATTTCCACAGCAACCAGTAATAAAATCATGGAAGTCTTTGTATTTAAAGTTGGATCATAGAGCAGGAGAGCCTAAAGGATACACTAGTAAGTACTATGTGCTTTCAGCCTTCTTGGACCTGTGGTGGGGTAGGAGAAACAGCTTTGCAGACTCCAAAGTCACAAAGACTCATCCATCCTTGCTCCCATGTCTGTCTGTGAAAATCAACGCTGTGTTCTGAGTTGAAGAAATTCAAAAATATATTTGATGTATGAAGTTGTTTCTCATTAGAATTTGTTGCCATCATGTACTGCTTAGCTTATAAAGGCTTTTTGAGAAGTGTTTGTTCTTAAAGACTAAGAAATATGTTGCTGTACTTATACTTTCCTGTTGTTGCACTTACACCTCACTGTACTTACATTTCAGGGTTAGCTATTCAGGGTTAGCTAAATTAAATAATTTTTAAGATACCGACGGTCAAATGCTCAAAGTTTTTCTACGCTCACGCGAGATAAAATTTGCAATTGTTCTTTGATAAGGCATGGACTCCTCTGTTACATAGGGGTCTTTGAAAGTCTTCCTTCACTTTCCTGCCTAGTGGTTAAGTCAGAAATCCAGTCGCAGTCATCCAAAGGTTGTCTCACATCCACGCAGCCAAACTTCATCCTTTTTACTGTTGAAGCTGGTGCTGTTGAGGGCCATGTGTGACTTTCTACAGAGCTTCACTTCCTACAAGGTATAGAGACATTCATTTAACCCACAGGTTTGGTTAATTTATTTCAGAAATCCAAGCTGCAAAAGTACTAAAATCTCCCAACTCTTGACTTTTACTGAACGTGTTGCACGATACATGAAACAACCAGAATCATCTGGCAACAGCTGTGTTTGACTTACCGTCTTAGTAAGAGGTATATAGGAAAAAATCAGTATCTGTTTTGTTTCACAGTAGAAGATCTCAGCATTTTCCAGCCTAACATATATTTTAGTGGTTTCACTGCACCACTAAAGGTCAAGTACCATACCTGTGCCTGTGATTTCCAGTGCTGCTTTAAAGCACATCCAGGGCCTGTAACTCTTGAAGCTCTTTAAGGGTACAATCCTGTTTATATTGAAAGGAATAGAGATAATTTTTGATGACCAGAACCGAAATGTAGCAAAATCATTAGTGCAGTATTTTTAGAGCTTTTCTCCAGCTTTTTCTCATTTTCACGTGCAGTGTATAGCGATGACTCTATAAACTACGTTCTTAACTGTAAGCTCATGTATAAGCCCATACTAGAGCTTATGGCGCTAGGGACTTGGATAGCAGGGGTGAGATATGAATGGTAGCAGATTGTCTTTGCATGAGATATTTCTTGATCGTAAATGTTACAGTACTTTTTAAGGTATTTTAAGATCTTGCCTATTTTCCTCGTGTCATTTCGTGACTGAATTTATATTCCATTGTACAAGCTGCATTGTATCTCTGGTTTGTCGTATTTATGCTTTCCACCTCTTCTATTTGCCTGCTGTCCAATACATTTTATTTTCTTTTCTGATGAAATATTTGACAACACAATATCCCATACAGTTAATTCCAGACAAAATTATAAAAATCAGCTAAACCCCACACTTGTCTACTAACCACTTTTTCATTTTATTGGCATCACTGGTTCTTCCTGACTTCATTCTTTATTTGCTACGGTGAAGGTTTTACGCTCCCAGATTTATTTGATGTAGAGTATCTTTATACATATGAAAGCTGGAATATAAATCGATCAGTAATACTAATAAAGTGAAGTTAACATTTCGCTTTATGATATTCTAAGCATCAAAACACAAAGTCTGCATTTTAGACCATAAATAAAGCACTACACAAACACACCATCACGTACCTCTTAGTACTTACTTGATGCAATTAACTTCAGGCTTAAGGGTGGCTTTGAAGAGTTTATGACATGTCTTTAGTTGTCCTATCTCTTACTTTTAAAGTGTATCTTGTAAATCAATTTCTATTCCAATTCTCAAGGAAGAATATTTTGTTCAATAAAGTTTTTGCTGTGGCCATACCAGATAACAGTTCCCGGCTCTCCTTAGTTTGTCTGAGCTGTGTAGGACATGCATATCTCATAAATTGCTCTCCCTATTTGATGATGCTTCTACAGCCACTTGCAGGAAACTGTATTTTTTTTAAGTTGGGAAGCCTGTAATTCTTAGTGATCCCTGAACCTTATTTAATGCTGCAAAACACCACAGGAAAAGGGGCTGAACTTTGATGACTGCAAGGGGGAAAGTAATAACTTTCCCCATCTCTTCTGTAAGTGAATTGGGCTATGTGATGAATGCAGAACTTTCACTCACAAGGTTTTCCTGATATTATACACTTGTAGCAAATAAGGTTAGAACCTTTAAAATATAACATTTAGCAATGTACTGGAAATAGCTTCTTCTTGATTTCTTAAAGGTCACTGCATTTGCTTTTCAGTCGTAAATTTAGTTCGGGCCTCTACAGAGTGGAACTGAGAATATGCTTGGCAATGTTCTCTCAATTCCCCCAAGACTGAAAATAAAACGGCATGGGACATTCATATATAGAGAACACGTGTGTGTTTTGCACCTATGTGTGTTTGTGTGTGTGCATACAGAAAAATCTTCAAGTTTGGGCATAGGTTACTAGACCAAATAATCAGGCATAGGCACAAAACAGAGAGAAATAATCAACTTAATATCCACTGTTAATATCCTTAATTTTTTTCTTCTCATTGCCTCACTCTGGACACGCAGAGCTCGCCAATCTTCAGCCTCCCCAGCCAAAGAACAGTCCCGTTACTGACCTTCTAATCATGTTTTGTTTAATAATATGGTCTTGTAAAAAGAAAAAAACATGCCTATCTTTAATGATTTGCTTAAGGCATCTGAACTGAGGAGAGACATTGAGGAATGACTGTAAGATGTATTTTCCTCTCACACTTGGGAAATACTCTATGGCTAGGAGAGCAGCATGTTGTGCGGTTGGCATAAATTTGCCAGTAATGCTGATGTTTATTAAAGTTTGAAGTTTACTCATGAAGGACAGGCGTAGAATCTTCAGGTAAGGTGTTACATGTTAAAGTAGCGTTAGAAGATTAATGTTAGGAGCATCTCTATGAAGTATGCGCTGGGAGAAGTAGCATTTCACCTGAGGCGACACAGATCAGAACTCAGCGTTGTTGTGCAGGAAGGCTTTAGATTTTTTTTTCTGACTGTGGGAAAGTCACACAGGCTCAGATCCAATGGATATTGAGGCTCCAGGCTTTGAACTTCAGTGCAATGATGAGCTGTAGTAGCTCTCTGGAAAGGGGCCATGATGCTACAAGTCAATGTTTCAATACCTAAGTTTAACAGATTCCTTCAAGTGGATGCCGTGACCCTGAGGTCACGTGCCTTTGCTCTCGGCATCAGGAATGGTTGGCAACTGAGAAGAGGTTGTAATTTTTTGCTGAAATAGGTCCTGAGTCGTAATATTTTTTACACATGAACTTATATTCGAAGGCTCACCCTAGGCTTATAAAACAAATGCTTTTCTGAAAGCACATAAATCAAGTTGGATGCCAGCTGGATTTTCCCAGGAGAATATTCATATTCAGTGACTGAAAGGATTTATTCTCTGTTTACATTTATGAGATTTGGCAACAGTTAATGGAAGTAGAAAAATCAGCTATCTTCCTTTACAGCAGGTAACTATATCTCTTTGGCCGATCAAGATTTACAGATGTCTTCCCAGTTGATTTATTCATTTTAACATTACTACTGTTCTAGTTTGAATTTTGGAAGAATGATGACAGTTTTCATTTTTGTAAATGAAAGGGGAGAAGTGGTTCTGTCAGCTACCAGCTAATAACTTTCCAAAGAGTATGTTGGAGGGGGTTTCACTGGACCATTTGGAAGATGTTTGACCTGTTTTGTATTAGCCAAAGGACTCGAAGCTGCATTTTCTAAAGTGACTGCTGAGAAAACCTGATAGTTTAGGTGTCCAGCTGAGACATCTGTTTCTCAGCTCTCAGGTGCTCAGTATGTGAAAATCTACCCTCTTTCAGGTGTCTTGTGCTTATGCTCCAAATTGAAATCATCTGATCATTAGTTATCCTTTCTATCAAATACTATTCCTCCGTGGATATTCTCTTTGCTCTGAGAGCATCTGTGCTTGAAAGCCTTGCTGGACACCCTGCAACAGGCTGCGTACTGTAGCTGAGGTCTTCGTTTTAGCATGTGGAGGGTAATAGATTAGATCTGGTTGCATTTCAGAACCACTCGATGCTAGCAGTGTGGCAGGTGACTGTCTGCATGAACTGATGAACAAAACCCTACCTGAACAGCATGGAAGGGAAGCCTCATTCTGAAAGTTGTGGCCCCTCATAAAAGGCTTCTAATTTCCTTGTGCTTGTGGCAATCCTGGAAGACAGTGATTCCCCACTACCTTTGATCGGTTTTGGGTCCTCAGAGAGCTTGTGGAGTGACACACACTCATTCATGTGAAAACATGGCCCGTTTCACTGCCTGATAGGTCTTTATGGATTCTGTGGTGTATTGAAGGAGGCCTTGTAGACCACAACTAGTCCAGGACCACACTGTAAGAGAGATGATGGATTAAGTCAGTTATGCTTTCCTGACTTGTTTACTGTTTTAAGTTCTGTCTTGGTTTATGTGCTCTGCATTCAAACCTAATACACAAATATACCTGATTAATTACCTCATTGCATTTGCTGGATGAGGCCTTTCACAAATAAGCTAAAGCTACAATTCCCACTTTTAAAAGGCCCTAAAGCATTGGTCATGTCCTTCTAAAAAAAACCCTGTGCCACAGCTACTTTGGAAATAGAAATACCATCATATATTCTCCTTTGCATCTATAAAGACCTTGCAATGTGAAGACAAATTTCTTTGCCAGCTCCTTGACCGGAGCTAACCCTGCTTCCCATCCCTCACTGTGCAGAGTCCTGTCAGCCTCCCAGCACAGAGGGGCCACAGAATACATTATTCCATTAACACTTGTTTGCGTTCTGTACTCTGCCTATTAAAGCAACTGAGATGATCAGTTATCTTCAGCTGGGGATACAAAAACTTATCACTTCTTTTTGTCGTTGTGTAGGGTTTTTTTTAATGTTTATCTAGAGCACTGTGAACTTTATTCTCCAAAGGTGGCAACCAACAAAGATAAATTGAGTGGCAGAAAGCAGCTATTTAACAAACCACTTTCTCTGCTCTGTGCAGAGATCTGAATTAAACAGAGGTGAGGCTCTAAAATGAAAGCCAAAGGAGGGGTTGGGAGCCAAAAGCCAGCCAGTTGAGATCACAGAGACAGAGATGTGAATGACAGAGTTCACATACAACAAAACCAAAATGAAACAGCTAAAGATGGTGATTATATAGATCTGAGAATATTGTTGACTATGTGGAATTGCAATTATATCTCAGGCTCCTGGGACCTTGCTCAGGGAATCATTACTAGAAAACTAAGAAGGTGGTTGTTCTCAGNTATGTGAATTCAAAGATTATAAGGGGAGAGGGACAGATAACATTTGTTACTGCTGAGCTGCAGGGAGGGCAAGAAGAGTTTTTTCTGTGCAGTTCACATCAGCCCTGACCCTCAGTGCTCCAACTATTGTAATCCTTGACCTTTGAAGAGCGTCTGTCGGTAACAACAGGCTTCCCCCCGCCCTCCCAGATTCTTTTTTCTCTGACCCGAGGACTGCAGGGACAAGCAAATTCGTTTTGAGTGTGTGATGTGAGGTAATCAGTAATGGCAAAGCACTCACATTCAATGTTCTCCAGTATTGCCCATTCACCCATAACTGCAATTAACACTTGCAAGATATTAATGCAGGAGGAAATGAGACCCTTGGCGCTCTGTTGACCGATGTCCCAACATAGCTCTTAATCAGGGATCTCTTCTACTCCAAATAGTGAGACAGAGACAAACCTGCAGGGTAGGTCAAAGGAGTAAAGATGAAGGCTTTAGGTTTTCATTGAGTGGTTTAAGTGAAAGGGACAGATTAATCCATTTGGTGGTCTTTTACAGCGTATTATTTCATACATAAAACAGCTGAATACTTTCTTTGTGTGTACGCTCATTGAAATGAGCACAGATCTGGGACAGACCAACTCCAGGGAAGTCAGTCGAAGGCTGTCACTTGGATGCAAGATAGAGCTCTCATGTTCCTTTGAAGGAGAGCATTTAATAAACTTGGAAACTGCCACAGCTTGTCATCCAAAGTGGATGGGAGAGTCTCTCCGTCTCCCTTACCCTGGATGCCACATGAGTCTGTACAGCATGTGACCCCCCCACCCCAGGCCACCACATTTGGGGGTGCTGTTTGTAAATAATACATCAGCTAGAGCTGTGCCTTCACGTTGTTGGGCTGTTCTCCCTGATGACAAGCAGTAGAACAAGAGGAAATGGCCTGAAGTTAAANGGGAATCATTACTAGAAAACTAAGCAGGTGGTTGTTCTCAGGTGCAGAACATATTGATTTTGCTGTTTGCCGGCCTCCTGCAAAGCAACTGACCGTGTCATTTAAGTGTTCATTAACCAAGCACATCAATAAACATAAAACTTTCAAAAAAGTAAAAATCGCCTCATAAATAATCATAAAGGAGTGAATTGCCTAGGAGCAAGTGTAATTGATGTCATTATAAATAAACCACAAAATATATCCTGTCCCAAGCTTAAAAATGTATGAAGGCATCCATCTACCTAGTTAAAAAATGATAGTTTATCTTGCAGGAGATAGCTGCCTGATTGGAAGAGGTGTGTGCGGAGAAGAGATTACACTGTAAATATTATTTTATTTTATTTTTANTGATGTGAGGTAATCAGTAATGGCAAAGCACTCACATTCAATGTTCTCCAGTATTGCCCATTCACCCATAACTGCAATTAACACTTGCAAGATATTAATGCAGGAGGAAATGAGACCCTTGGCGCTCTGTTGACCGATGTCCCAACATAGCTCTTAATCAGGGATCTCTTCTACTCCAAATAGTGAGACAGAGACAAACCTGCAGGGTAGGTCAAAGGAGTAAAGATGAAGGCTTTAGGTTTTCATTGAGTGGTTTAAGTGAAAGGGACAGATTAATCCATTTGGTGGTCTTTTACAGCGTATTATTTCATACATAAAACAGCTGAATACTTTCTTTGTGTGTACGCTCATTGAAATGAGCACAGATCTGGGACAGACCAACTCCAGGGAAGTCAGTCGAAGGCTGTCACTTGGATGCAAGATAGAGCTCTCATGTTCCTTTGAAGGAGAGCATTTAATAAACTTGGAAACTGCCACAGCTTGTCATCCAAAGTGGATGGGAGAGTCTCTCCGTCTCCCTTACCCTGGATGCCACATGAGTCTGTACAGCATGTGACCCCCCCACCCCAGGCCACCACATTTGGGGGTGCTGTTTGTAAATAATACATCAGCTAGAGCTGTGCCTTCACGTTGTTGGGCTGTTCTCCCTGATGACAAGCAGTAGAACAAGAGGAAATGGCCTGAAGTTAAACCAGGGGAGGTTCAGGATGAACATTAGGAAGAATTTCTTTGCTGAGAGGGTTGTCAGGCACTGGAACAGCCTGCCCTGGGAGGTGGTGGTCTCACCATCTTTGGAGGTGTTTCAGAGCCGGGTAGATGTTGTGCTTAGGGACATGGTTTAGTGGTTTTGACAGGGCTAGGAATAAGGTTGGACTTGATGATCTTGAAGGTCTCTTCCAGACGGAATGACTCTATGATTTTTTGCAATGTGGTATTTCTTTATCCAGTGAGCAGATGTACCAGAAAATAGTGTTTTCTGTTCTAAAAGTCTCAATGTAAGAATGTGAAGGAAACCAAATTGTGTTTTAATTTTCTATCTGTCCAGTGATACGTTTCTTTTCCTATCAGATTAGCTCTAGCTTGTGTCTCTGCTTGAACCATTGCACATCCTGAGAGATTTTGGAGTCAAAATGGACTGCTGGTTGTTTTCCTGGCAGTTGTAGCTTTTGATTATTGACATTTCTCTCCTTTCCTGCGTTGCACCCCCCGGCTTCTGCAGGGGTCTTTTATTGCAGCTGTATTTTCACAGACAGTCCTGAGACTCCTGTTCACATAATAAAATCTTGAGCTTTCTCTGAGAAAGGTTTTTTTTCCACCCTGGTTCAGGAGGAAAGCCCGTGTTAAAACATCAGACTTTCTCACTAGGATTTCAGCCATCATTGCTTCCAAAAGCCTTTTATAAATTCAGGGTCCCATTTTGCCATCGGTTCTGGGTGTGCTTAGGAGCACACAGCCACTGCCTTGGAGAGATGAGAGTATGAAGAAACAGAAATGCAGGCAAGGTGAGGGACTGATGCAGAAAGTTCCAGGAAAATAAATATTCCCCTGAGAATTCCATGTGACTTCTTATAGATCAGTCTGGGCAAAGGGATATACTCAGAGAGGTCAAGGCAATGTTTGTCACGAAGCTTGTTAATTTTCTTTCCTTTTCCTACTCAGTCTCCTTATTTATTCATTTACTTTATTCACAGAAGAACTTCAGATACTTTTCAGGGTACGTGGATTGTTTTGGTTTTGACAGAATTAATGCAGAGATGAGTTTGTGCACGAGGTAATGATTGGCAAAGGAAGAGTGGATAAGGTGAGCAGGAAGGAATAAGGTGGAGAAATGTAGGAAGGCAATGGGGAAAGAGAAATAAATACGAAAAGGATGGAGAGCAAGGCTAGGGGAAGTTGGTGAGCGGCTTATTAGGAAGATGCTCTGTTTTCTTTCATGGAAAAAGGAAAATTACAGGTTGGCATCACCAAGTTTATCCTGCCTATTCACTTGTGCCTTGATTGCTTCCATGTCTGACACCAGGTTCCCAAATAATGCTGACCACTCAGACCAGTGACACTTCTGGAGGACCTACTGACTTAAAAAAAGTAATAATAGCAATAATAATAGTGATCTCCTGGAGATATACCAGACCTGATGGCTCATACGCTTATCCTAGACACAGGTTTCTCTGGAAGGGCCTTTTTTGTCTGCACAGACTGTTCTGGGAGTGCAGATTACCAACTTGCCTTGTTTTTAGACAGCTGATTTCAAGTGTCTTGAGTCAAACCTACTCTAAAAGTCATATTCGTTTCGTAGAGGTCACAACCATGACAAGCTTCAAGTGTTCACTCCATGGCACGATATAGATTAATGAATGGAGCTGACTGCTGCATGTCTCAGGGGTCTCACTCCTACTGGATTTGCATTATTGTAACAGTAATAATTTAACTGTATTTGCAGCCTCCAAAAGAGGAGGAGAGGGATAGAGCACAGCTGTGAAAAAGTAAATTTGGTTCATTTAAAAAAAAAGGTGATCCAATCTCTTGACTGATTTATCAGTTGAGGTGAAAGACAACGGTGCAAGATTGCAGCTAATGTAAAGCAGGAAAAAAAGGGAGTTCTGGCATAACCAGCGCTGCAGAGAAGTGACTAGAGAACTGAACACTTTCATACTGCAAGCCTGAAGTTAGGCAGTAGATTATGCCATTGAAAAAATAGGGAGTTGACTTGGATCTGCACAGCTTCAGTTTTGACTTTGGAGCTTTTTCCTTTGCTTCTAGACTGTCCCGTGCTCCCTTCAGCTCCCACAACATTTCCTGGCACTGTCTCCAGAAGCCTGGTTGGAGGAGCTTATCTCAAGCTCTCCATTGGGGAATGGAAAAAGAACATACAGTGCAAGTTCCTTGGCTCATCATCTGCTCTGACAACAACCAGAGCAACAACAAGAAGCTGGACTTATTTTTACTACTTGGCTGCGGAACAGCTTTGGGAAGAAAACATTTCTGAAAATACATTTTCATTAAAAATTGAGAAAATGTTCAAGGGGGAGCACATGGAGATAGGTTTAATGGTACATTTAGAGAGCTATTTTCAATTAAGCAGAGGTGTGCTGGAGAATAACATTTGACCTTACACAAATCCACAATACAGCAAACTAAAAGTGAACCTGTAATTGAATTCCACATCCACAAAATTTGTTGGCAAATCAGGCCAACAAAGAGGGGAGGGCAGCCTTTGAAATACAAACCAGAATAAATCTCTATTTTGGCTATCACATCACAGTAAATAAGTGAGTGTTCTTTACTTTCCAGTCATGCAGAAATATTGTATAACAATTTGTATATTTTATATAATAATGGAGGTTCTGCATTAAGGAATGAGTGATGCTATACTGACTCACAACTTAGGTATTTTTGATGAACTAATTATCTAGACAGTAAGAATAGTGTCCGCACTATGGAATAATAAGAAGTAAAAAGGGCAAATAACATTTCTTATGTGCATTTGAAAAAGAATGTTATTTATCACTTCTCGCAGGTAGCACTGTATTAATTATCTCTGCCTCGTTCATTTGCTCAGTCACACCTAACGAGTACAGCAGCTTCTGGAAGCAAAACCTATTTTCTATTGGGAAGATTAAAATTATTGGAGGAAGTCTGAAACTTGTTCATTTAACTCCACTGCCTGAACTTTTTCTAAAAAGACTTCGCGAAACTACAGGATTGAGTCCTTCTCTTACTCCAGATTTGCAAAGCTTTACGGGAGAGCAGACTGCGATATGTAGGTTTGGGGGATTTGTTTTATGCAGTGGAACATCTTGGGTTCTACACAACAAAAAAGTTGGCTGGTTCCCACATTCCTTACGATGAGGTGCAAGAAGGAGTTCAGCGTGTTGGCTGTTGATTTGTCAAAGCATAATTCTCCATGACAGCCTCCCCAGAGGAGTGAGAAAAGTCAATAGCACAAAGTTCACATCACCTTGGATAGCTGATGAGACACAAAACACAATAAGAGGCCATAAACTGTGATAGGCACTGATTAACCCATCAAACTGGATAAATATAAAGAATCATTAAAATGACAAAATATGATGAGTCATTTGGTGATGATCTAATTAAATCATACTCCAATGTAAATCAGTGAGTTATAACCTGAGAGCCAGGGGGAAAAGGCATTTTGTCTAACTAGTGATTCCTCAAAAAGTCCCTATAATTATGTTCCTAAGCTTGATGCCTTTGTCATCCACCTGGAGCTCATTTCTGTGGATTTGGTTTTGGTCAGGTCACACTTGTGAGGCAGAGGCTCTGACGAATTTCACTGTGTTTTTTGGCACAGTCAAACATCCAGTTGTGATCAGTTTGGCAGAGTGGGGAGGGGGGGTTGGTTCCCAACTGGGGAGGAAGGTTGTTTCACCCAGAATTTGTGATTTAGTCTCAGTATCATTTCAGAGTCATCATGTTCTTTATTTCTAGAGGCATTGGTGGTGTCTGTTGGAAGTATATGGTTGTTCAGGTTTGGCTTTGGAAGAAGATGTGATGAGAAGAGTGATAGGGTTTTCAGATCTATTTTACCTAGTCCCTGGGGCTCTGAAATTCCTTTCTTTAACATGAAAATTAGGGATGATTTGTTAATGCCAGGACTTCATTAGTAGCAGTTTGGTTTCATAATAGAAAAATGAACTGGGTTTGTTCAGGTTTATGCTCCATTTTATCTGTATGCTGCAAGCATACAGAATAAGAGTTCATGGGCATTGTAAAAACTTTTTGATTCTTTGGGGTAAAAACCAGCATTTTTGAGCTTATTTCTTTGGAAGAAGTTGAAAAGATGTGGATGATAGAGACTTTTTATTTTCTGCTTCGTGTTTGAACATCGTTACTCTGGCTGGTGTGCATCCTCCATCACTGCTGTTCCCCTACCTGTATCAACTCTGGTGCATGGGGCTGCCATACTTGCTCCCTGCAAATTTAGCAGCTGATGAGCAGTAGTACAGAAACAGATTCTTCTAGTTTTACTTCGTGCGGAGAGTCAGCATTTCTCACTTTACCGGTTTCATCATCTGCATCTAGGCCAGCTATTAGGTAGCCATGAAATGGGATCGGAATGACTGATGACCAGCTCTTTAAGGAGGTTTTTAAAAATGTCCTGCTTTAGTGCAGTTGGCCATATTGTTCACAGTGTGTGGTACAGTTTCACATGAGTTCATGTCACTATGTTCTTCTCACCAATTTATTATTCATCTGCAATGGGTAAAATATTTATAGGCTGTAAGGTTTGTTTCTTCCCAAGCACCTGTAGTGTTTATGCACAACGGTAACTTGGGCATCTGTCACAGCAGACATGTTTGGTGGTATTGGCTGCTGTTCCACCATTGGTGACCCAGAAGGCTCCGTAAGTGACCTAATTATGAAATGATGCTGACCAATAGCACATTTACAACACTGTTAATGGCATTAGTGTACTCTTTTACTTAGTGTCCTTCTGATCAATTAACCATGCCAGTGTCTGATCTAATGAATGTCAGGTCCCCATCAAATAAACCTCTCTTATCCATTAGTAATTATTGGCCATGGCCTTCATCAAAAAGAGTGAGATGAAAGTAAATGTTCAGATGGTATTATTTGACTAATGCACCACTTGAATCTGACCTCTTCTTCATTGTGCAGTGTAGGCTGATAAGGAGTCTTTCAGAGACTTCACTTCTTTCTAGTGAAACATAATCTCTTTCATTAAGGTCTGAGTTACTTAATCACAACCTTTTCAAGGATCCTTCTCCTGTAGTCCAGGAAAAACGGCCCATTGTCAGGAACTGCTTCAGTCCCTCTAAACCCTCACTTTTGTTCTTGGTTTAGTTTCCATACAAAGTCCTTGTGGTTTTATTTTTGCTATTTTTTTTCATTCAGTAAAGCTTTCCTTCATTGCACCTTCCTTCTGTCCATCAGCCATTGTCACTCTTTCCTTCTGCCCTTCTGGTGATGCTGAGTTTTGGTCTTGATAAGTCAGGTGGATGTTTTGCAGGGAGGCAGGTGAGGGAAATCACAAAAGTTGTGTTGCTCCACAGATGAGCGTGGCTTAAGGGCACTTCTCTTGCTGCACTTCTTACTGTGTACTCATTTTTGGTTTCGAGTTAGGATTGTAAGTGTTTGCAGGGAGATGAGGCCTTTGCTTTTGCATTGATCGAATGGAACAAGTTTGCAATTAAAAAACTGAGAAGGTTCAAACAGCTGCAAGTGGTGCAGAGCTTTACCTATTATTACACATATTTCTGATTTTTGAATTGCTCTTTTCCTTCAAAGTGGCCTGTTTTCACCGAAAGCATCTCTCTTCAGCTGCAAAGTTCCTGATTTCTCCTGGTCCCCCACTCCCTCAATTCTTGGGTCAGGTTTATTTGTGTGTTTTTTTGGTCTAAGTATGGCTGGTTTCTACTTGTCAGTGATACCAGAAAACATGCTGAATATTTTCAGGACTGCAACCATTTTACAATACCTTCTTGTCTTTCCAACCTGCCAGTGTTCCTGGTAGAGATTTTTATTTTTTCTGTAGCTGGTTGGAAAAGAAAACCTCTTTCACTTGACCCAGTGAAATTAAGCATCTTGCAATTGAACACTTTTTATTTTAAAAGGTGTCATCTGAGCACACGTAGGTGTTTACTGCAAACCTGATGTGTCCAGTCCAGAATGTGACCCTTTAGACAAACACGATCTTAGTAAGCAGGTGATTTAGGAGCTGTATCTTCTAAAACTCACTTCCCAAAGCACACAAACTTGATATTAGCTGAACTTATTGCAAGTGAGTTGATTTTGCTCTTTGATATTGGGAGGCAGAACTTAACTGTTCATGAGTTTATTTCCACTGGCTGCTATTCCCATAAAGAACCCTGTGGATTACACATAGAGAAAGACTTCAGTCCCTTTGTTGAGTGCCCCCCCTCCTTGAGAACGTTGCTGGTAGTTGCTTCTTTTGAGATATGTCCTGTTTTGCCTTCGGCATCAGGAGAAAGCAAAAACTGTCTTGGGCTCACACAAGTGCTTAAGGCCATGCTCTTAAAGGCGGCTGAACCTTGAAAGGAAATACAAATAGGAGAGTTCCCCACTATCAGATAGGATCTGTGTTTTAAGGGAATTGCTAAATAAAGACCTAAAGCCTTATGACTTTGCTTAGTAGGGGGTGAAGGACTGTGTGTGCAGTGTTACTTCTGCCTCTGGTGCCAATCAAATCACACTGGAAAAGAGATCCAAAGAAGAGGGCCTTATTGTGAGCCTGAAGTTGATTCCCAACCTGAAAACTGCAGTGACCAGCATCAAAACTCTCAGTTTTTCTCCCTTTTCCCCACTGGCTGGTCAATGGTAAGACCAAAGGTTCATTTGAGACCTGAAACTGGTAAAAATATATAGCAGTCATTCTGTGCAGCGGGGCTGCTTGTGCTGTTGTGGTATCTCATTCCAACTCAGACAATTTTCTTCTTGGTAATGGAGGGGAGCTGAGAAGCAGTGATTTAGGGCTAGTGGGAGGGACAGATGCAGGAGAGTAGCAGTTCTGGCTCTAGCACCGTGCAGCCTGTTGTGTAAGATTAATGACTCTGGACTACTCTCTATTTTTCTCTCGCTACAACTGTGAGCAATCGCCTCCAAAATCAGCCTGCTGCTGGCCAGCCAGCAGATAGATAATAAGATCCCTGTGTGTTAAATATGCACAGCTGCATGTCTGACACTGCTGATACATCTGTGCTCCCCAACACCACGTGCCAGCTGCCTTGCTCGGGGTGAATGAGGAAGGGATCCATTAAAGAATGTAATCTCGGCACTCTCCCCCTCGCTGTCGCTGTGCTTTGTTGCTTTGGGTTCCTGGAGTCTCTCTCATCCTTCTTTTGTCTACAAAGGTTTGAAAGCAACAGATACTTTTACTTTACTATTTAAAAAGTGAGCTGGTTGCCAGGTGGGTTTTCCCTGAGCTCCTGCAGTGCTAATTTTCACCTCCCTGAGGTGATGATTCATAGGAGCTTGGCCAGTCAAGTGAGTCATGGTGCTTTCCTACATCCCTCTTTTATTGTCTGACACTTGCACTCAGGAAGAAAGCTGAACAGCCTTCTCTTTGACTTCTTTCTGTCTGTATCTCTCCAGTTTCTGCCCCTCTGAGAAGCTTTGTTTCTGGCACTCCCTCTCTTTGGCAGCTGGGTGAGAAGTAAACTAGCGTAGTCCTGATAGTGTGCTGATGACTGCACTGGCTGTAGGGGTCTGATAGCAGCTCAGTGAAGGAAAGGGCATTGGCTCTAGCCAAGATTTTCAAAACCAGGAACCTTCTGCATTGCTCTTAGGTTTGTGTTCAGGCACCAGCATCAGCTGTTCTTGCTCTAGTCATCTTTGAAAATCAAGCCTCCTTGATGCTGGTGCCAAGGTAGAGATAACTTGTGCCTTGCTGTGGCTCCGTTGCTTTCCTCTTACTCCCCAGGGCTGCAAATCTTGGCCATCAGGAGAGGGAGAGAGCAAAGTGGGGAAGGAGAATCCCAGAATCTGTGTGGAAGCCACTGGCTGCACTGAGGAGTATTTTCTGGTGCTTATGGGCCCAGCACTGTGGTAGCTGCCACTTTGCAGTTGCTATTTCTGTGTGAGCTAGCTCACATCTGGCCACGCTGGATGGCCAAGAGAGCACATGCATGTCTATGTCCAGAAGGTCATGTAGAAGACAGGCTCCCAGCAAAGTTCCCCTCAGGACCCTTGCTGGAGGAGGGAGTGGGGTATGGAATAAAACATGTTGTTATCTGTCTACAGGGCCTTATCCTTTTTGGCCTTATCTTTTACTTGCAGCTGAAGCTGCGTGCCATGCTTGTAAACGGGGAATGTCATCACTGATCTACTGACAGATGTATAAAACTTTTCAGCTGTGACTTTATTATGTAAACTTTCTTGCCACTGGCATCCTGTCACTGCTCTAGTGGGAGGGCTTCCCCCCCAGGTGTAACTGTGCAACATGGTTATGGCACAACATCCAGCTTGGTTAGATTCTGTCACATAAATACACATCGAGTTGAATCTAATGCTGCTTGTGTCCTGTTGGAAAAGCCCTTTCATAAGCAGTTGTTTGAGATCCATAAGATAACCCAGTGTGTTAAAATAGCCAGTTCCTCTGAAGTGTTGTTCCTGGGAAAATATGAGAGTGAAGATCAGTAAATAAGCTAAATCTAAGAGGTGAACGATGCCCTTGGATTTTATATGCCTGGATTTCCAACATTCTACTTTTTTTTTTTTCTTTTCTTCTTCTTTGTTTTCATAGTGAGAAACAGTTTTAGAAGTGAAAGAATATGCAGAATCTGTGAGGGAGCCCTTCCAAACCAGCATGTTACAGACAGTCACTGTCTGGGAAAAAAGGAAGTGATAATACTTAGGAACATAATGACTTTTTGTACAGAAAATAATGGAATTGGCAAAAGTATCATACAAGTGCACATGCTTTGCTTTATTGCTAAGTGAATGTGGGAGTGAATCCCCTCGTCCCAGTCACTCCTATGTTTTAAAGTGCAAATGTATTAGCAATATCTAAAAACCCCAACTGGTAGAGAAAAATTTAGCAGAATAAGCTCTAATGGATATAAACATTTGCTGGGGAAATTAAGGTTCTCCCAGTATTCTGGAGAATTAGGTTTTCTGTGACTACATACATAATACTGCCCAAAAATACAGAAAAACAAACACAACAGCTGATTCGTGCTAGAAATCTTCTGGAACCTGTGGTGAGCAAGACATTTCTGTCCCCCTGATAATACAGATAGCCAAATAATGTATCGAATGCACTTGCAAGGATGTATCAATCATTGTTAACACTTGTCTTCATGCTTTTCCATTTATTTTGTTAGATAAGTACAGTGGGCCTGTCCCTGATCTCAGCCAGATTTTAAATAGGCATGAGTATATCAGCTCCTGATTATCATCTCTGTAAGTGCGAATAGACCCAAGGCAATACCTAGAAATAAGTTTGAAAAAACTTTGGCATCCATGAGATTTTTGTTTTTTTTTGTTTGTTTGTTTGTTTGTTTGTTTTTGTTTGTTTGGTTTTTTGTTTGGTTGGGTTTTTGTGTTTTTGTTTGTTTGTTTTTGTTTGTTTGGTTTGGTTTGTTTGGTTTGTTGTGTTTTTTGTTTGTTTGTTTGTTTGTTTTTTAGTTTTGGGGTTTTTTTTTAGAAAGTCAGCACCCTCTTTCTGAGCAGAAAAAGACCCAGGATGCCAACAGATTTGACATATGTCAGAGAACCTGATGACAGAGTAGGTGTCTCAAATGCTCGCACACATTTAGGCATCAATATCCCAATAAATTAATTTGACACATACGTGTAGACTCGTCCCATTTCACCTTTTTTTTCAGTTACAAGGTGTGCCCAAATCCCTGGTACTTCTATAATGGGAATATAAAGGGGGTCTCAAGTGGCATAAATCACTGTTGCAGAAAAAGTCGCGTCTCATCGTTGATTGTCAAGGCAGTTTAAGCAGATTTAGGTTTCCCAAGTGAGTGCTGTGGCTAACTGACCAAAGTTAGATGGACCTATGGCCTTTTCTGAGGCATTTTGATGACATCAAGCTGGGAGGGAGTGTCGACCTACCGGAGGGCAGGAGGGCTCTGCAGAGGGATNGTTTTTAAAAAGAGATTGGACATGGCCCTTAGTGCCATGATATAGTAATTGGAGTTGGATCAGGGGTTGGACTCGATGATCTTGGAGGTCTTTTCCAACCCAATCTATTCTATGATTCTATGATTTTGAACCCCTGGTCCACCTGGTTCCCACCATGTCCTCACAGTGCCTAGCAACTCGAATCAGATCCAAGAAGCCTACCTTAGGTAGGAATGTTTGTCCTATGTGCGCACATGACAGTGGCAGGTGTGGTTTAGAGTGAAACCCATGATTATTATAATTTTATGTATCAAGTTTTGTTATCTGTCTATATACACAAGGTACTGAAGAGTGTGTACATAAATTAGGTTGTTGAAGGCAAATGGGGCTAAGTAGATATCTAGCAGGTTATCTGACAGGCATAACTCAGGGCTGATTTATGCCTGCAGTCATTACAGTGGAATGTACATTTGTTTGGAGGCCAGAAAAGTTGGAGTTTCTTTTTGACTTAAGTCAAATTTAGGCTAATCCCCCTGTAAGCAGTGTGTTTCTTTTGCATTCCCCATGGAAAACACTTGACTTCTTTCTCTTTTACCAGAACTTCCATTACGATAAAGAGGATATAAGGTATCTGAGCCTTCAGTGCTGAGGAAAGTGGAAGTACTGGAAACAGGAAAATACCATTCAGAATTATGAAACCATAAAATGTTTGCAAAAAGCCAGAGAACATATGAAAGTAGTCTGGTCTGGGGTTTTTGTTAAAAAACCCCCACCCCTGAGTCTTAGCTAAGATCCGTTCAAACATTTACAGTCTGAACAAGGCGACTCACAAAAGCAAAAGTGCAATTATCTGCCAGGAATTCTTGCTTGTCTGTGGTGCTCGTTCTCCTAAGACTTTCAGATTTGTTCTGAAATCCCAACTAGTAAATGTAGCTGTGTCCCTTGCAAACCCAGAAGCCAGATCACAGTCCAGATTTCACTACAGCTCTAAATATTTCCCCTTTTAGCAGATCTGCTCTTCTTTTTTGGTCCCTCCAGCTGAAATCAAGGACCAGGCTGTGTTCCCTCTATAGTCTGTGTAGATGTAAAGTAATATCTTTTGACACAGTGAAATAGTGCTGGGATAAATTAAATTTGAATCTGGCTTTAGAAGTAGTGCATTCTGGAAAGCCATGAGAAAGGTTAAATCTACACGTTGATTTGCCAATATACCACAGGAAAAAAACACCCCTTCTGCTCTCAGTATATTTCTATACAGCCTGAAATTCTCATCAGAGTTCTTGTCCAGTTTTATAGACTTGTGAAGGCAGATCATAAAAGTTTCAAATTAGCGTGACACCTCAGAGGTAGCTGACTGCATATCTGAAGCATATTTTAAGATGTGTGTCTCATCGGTGGTAATGACAAAATCAGCTTTGCGTATCTTGGTACACAAAGGAAAATATGCATCCCCATGAAAACCACTTCAGGCTTTTTTTCACCTTCATGATTATGCATTTATAAAAATCTTTCACACACACCAAGATCATTCCTCCTATATGTTTACAGGATTAAAAAAAGAAAAACAGGCAGCCACTGAAAATAGGAAGTTGATGAAAAGTAGTGTAAATCCCGCCTGCTGTCTGCTTTTGGGAGAAACTCTACTTTTGAGACTTCTCTAATGAATGATGACATTTTGCATTCAAGAAACAACTGTGCCTTTTCCTACTGGGCCAACACTCTCTTGTGCTTTCTCTTTTGTCTCTTCGGTTACACATAAAAGAAGCTTGCTAAAGAGGAAGGCAGGCTTTGAATGAATTGCAAAGCCCTAGATCTTTTCATGTTGTAACTCCATAATGTTGTGGTCACGAGTGAAAAGGTGAAATAATGTATGGAGCTGAAGGGCGGAGTTGGCTCCCTCCATGCAGTGGGGGACAACCGCAAAACTAGGAGTAACAGCAACTTGTTTAGTGTTCCAGATTATTCCTGGCAATCCTCTGAAATAAAGATCTGCAGGTGGAATGGTTTGCGTGGAGGAGATCGTGCTGAGTAAGCATGTGGGACAGGGCTTGGGGGGAGATTTTCAGCCTGTCCAAGACTTCTTGCAGGACTGATCCCCACGGAGTTTCAGTATCTTCTCTCCACTCCTCTCCCACATGAGGTGCCCCTTTGACTTTGGTGGCAGAGCCAGCTCTGCAGGGCTTGGAGAAGGGTTCTCTGCTCAATTTGCTGAGTTCGGGTGGAGAGCAGAAGTGGTATCCTTCTGCCATTCCCTCCTTCCATCCTGCTTTCCACCAGGGATCTGTGCCGGCTGGAAGCAGTGTCTTCACTGCTGGGAAATGCTTTTGTGTATTTCATTTTAATGGGAGACAGAGGCCCTGGGACTTCCACACCTTCTCTAAAATGCCAAAGTTCTCGCTGCTTCTAAAGTGGGAATGCAAAAATACAAAGTGACATATTTTAATTATGAAGTGGGGTGGGAGTGGGGAGGAAGGAAGGAATAAAAAGCAATCTAACAAAGCCAAGATTTAGGGTGACATCACTTTCTATATAATTGCAATGCCAGCAGACACTCAGTAAACATATCAGCATTGTTAAAATGATTTATGACCCCAATAGTTGAATATAAAATATTATCAAAAGATGTGTCATCATTGATCTTTCCTGGGACTAGCAGCTGAAGGATGGAAGAGGGAGATGATTTTAACAAACAATCCTTGACTGAAATCCAAAGGAAACAATATGCAGGGACAGACAGCTGACAAATTCAGTATGGGGCCATTAAGACATGTGATGAATTCGCTGGGAAAGTATATATTTGTGGAAGAGGTGAGCTCATATCTGCCATAAATTTGTTAGCCGTGACACAGTGTTCTCAGGCCTGGCATGAATAATGCCTAGCTATTTACAGGCTTTGTCTGGCAAAAGCTCTATCAGTCACTCCAGGGTTATTTACAAAGAAAAGTGTCTATCTGTTACAAGGACATGACTTTGCCACTAAAAGATAACAGAAAAGGAAGTCAGCCAGTGGCCTCTCAGTGCAAGATGCATCTTCTCTAGAGAAGCTCAGGGCTGGAATGAATCAGATGGACTGCAGTAGGACCTCCTGGCAGAGTGCCTGGCATAGGCTGCAACAGTACATTTATCCACACTGATTAGATTAGAATTATTAATAGGGGTCTATGGAGTGGAGCAAAGGGTCATTTAGAGTTTAATTCTGTTCTCAGATAACTTCATTTCAGCTGATGGGATTGTTATTGTAGGAGTTTTATATGTTTATAGGAAACAATATACTCAATAATGAAGTCATGCATCCTTCTGCAAGATTAGGAGAGCTATTGTGTATCTGGAGTGAAGTCTTCACAATTGTGTTAATTAAGTAATAGTGATTTGACTTTGTCTCCTCATAAAATGCATTTAAGAAGTGACTAAAAGCTGCTGAGAAAGTGTTCCCACAATAGGAATATATAGCAAAACAAGCAAGAAATGAAAGCAGCCTTGGATTGAGTAAACAGAATTGCTGATGCGATGCTTTTACTTAAGACAGACAATGACTTGGCCTGGAGTTTCAGCTTCCTGCTATGTTAATATAAATGTGTATCAATTTAGTATCGAATATACTAGGTTTTTTTTTTCTTGTCCTCAGTCCCAATAAAAGTGGAAGGCAAGATTGTGGCATTTATGGTGTGTTTACATTTGCCAGTCTTTTGTTTCGAGTTTCGGACTGTGAAGTTTCAAAGTGGGCACCCAATGTTAGATGTTGAAATCTGCATTGAAGATGATAGATATGAAAAGGTAACAGGTAGGGCTGGTGGAAGTTTGCAAAGTGTTCACAAGAGGTACCAATTAAGCTACTTTCCAAAGGAAAGCCAGGAGTCGATCTCCTATAACACCAAAAATGTTGACCCGTGTTCTTTCCTGAATTGCTGTTGTCAGGATTTCGCACCGTGTTCCTCATAAAAGTTAGGGCTTTGTCACTAGGTATGTTATCTTCATGGGCTTAGAGTGCGATGCTAAATTTTTTCTGAGAAGTGAATTTTGCCTGTTTTTCAGTGGCAGGGAGCCAGCTTCTTACCTGGTGTAAATTGGACTCTTTCCATTCAGTTCCGTGGAGCTGTAGTAACATACACCATTTGAAATCAAATTAAGCAGTAAGCATGGAATGTGAAAAAGCAGCATATTAATGCTTCAGGATAGGATTTCAACTGCAAGTGAAGGAAGTCTCTTGTTCATGACCCCAAGATGCGACCAAAGAATAAATAACAAATTCCAACAGTGGAAAACACTTCCTTATCTCTTTATACGTGGTATTCTCTGGTTAAAGGAACAGTAATTCCATCTTAGTTTTTCAGGCAGAATGGTGCAGCTAGAAGTTCATTAAGCAAGGTGGTTAACACAATGGCAATTAACAAGGATCAGAAAAACCCCATCATTTCCAAAATAGCCATGAGCTTGTGCAGTAGAGGACTTTTAAGACTCAGGTGTTCATCTTGTAGGCTTTGCAAGCCCATGTGACAACCCCATTGATGTGATAAACTGTAAGTGCTCCAAAGGAATGATTATGGTCAGTTGTGTCAATAATGTTGGCTCTGAGTGATTTACTGTGTGTGTTATAGAAAAAAACCTGACGGAGTTGCGATGGCCAGTTGATCAAATCTATATGGGAAGAAGCCCAGGAGATCAGCTAGGTCTGTTGCTCTGAAGTCAGCCTAGATAGGGCAGGTTTTGTTACCAGCATGGTTAAAATACCTTTCTGGGACTTGAAGCAGTTAAGTTTTCATATTTTTGAAATATATTTGGGGATTGTTTCAATATTTTTATCCATTTCCTTTTCAAGTTTATGGTGTCACTGAGAAAGCAAAAGTAAATATTAAAAGGCGTGTAGTACACAACCCGCCAGCCTAGAGAAGGGGCTGGAAATTAAGCCACTGCGCTTCTCCTTTTGTCATTGATCCACAGAAAAATGAGCTCATTCAGGAAAGAAAGATGCAATCATTAAAGACTAACCGTACTTGAAAGGAATCTCGTGCATAGGGCTGGTGTTTGTTCTCAGTGGGAGATGAGTGCTCTCAGTTTGGGAAGTTGTGTTGGGAGGACTTGTGCCATCCACTCGCTCTGGGAGTGAGGAGGCTGGAGATCTGGTTTGGCTCTGTCCTTAGTCCACTGGGAGTGTTTTGGCACCTCTGGTATCCATCTGAATTTTGGCTACTTTGGCTACGTGTCCAAGGATTTATGCCTTTTCCTGGCTGCACATCCCATGACTTCAGGAATTTGCCAGCCACTGTTTTAATTTTAAGATTGTTTTAATGAAATTCTCTTTCACAATTCAGTTTCCACTATAGGGGACCTATCTGCTGCCCTGTCGATTCCCATTGACTCTAGCAGGAGTTAGAGGGGATGGTACATTGAAGAGACATCTTTAACAAACAATCCGAAGCCCACAGAGACAAGCAGCAATCTTCCTTCAATGAACTTTGCATCACATTTTCAGTGAGGTGTAATCCTTAATATTGCTTTGGAAGGAAAATCTTCCTCTGCTGGCCTGGAAACTTTACATATGCCTCATTTTATTGGACCTGCATCCAGCCAGTGGTTCCTTTGTGTTTCTTGTTTCCTTCTGAGGACCTTGTTGGCTGTGTTTCATTACTTTTTACCTAGGCATTTATATTTATGAAGGCATTGGTAAAACAGCAGCAGGCTTGAGAGTTTTGAGGTGGAATTTCAGGGTGCTTACTCTTCTTTGGAAACCACAGTGCCAGGCTGCAGATCTCAAGGCACTTGTTTGCAACCCGGTGTCTTCATTCCTGAAAACAAACTGCACAAGGCAAACCACTTTTTCCTGGGAAGCAGGAGAAGATCTCACCACACAGCCTGGTGCTGTATCCAGGAGTGCTGTGTGGAAGCTTGAAAGTACCTCATAGACACTTTGAGAGACATAAGCAGGGGAGAAGTGAGCATGTGCACCAGGTTTGCCTCTAACAATGCCAGCTCTGGCCACAGGAGCTCATGGACCTGCTTATGCATCTCAGCTGGCAGGAGAGGGAGACCGAGAATAACACTGGGTGGTGTGGGTGGCAGGTCTGCCTGAGCAGCCCTCCCACCCTGGGGAGGGAGGCCTGGGCCTGGCTGTCGTGCTGGCAGCTCCCATGGCAGGATTGCATTCTGAAACCTGCTCTGTGTTGCGGTTTTGGGTTTTTTTTTTGACTAAATATAATTCGACTGTAAAAAAGCAAACCCTTAAAAGCTCCGAAGCGGCCAGAAGGATTCATTCCTTTGACAAGTAACTTTAAAAACATGTCTTCAATTGAGTCCATGTGTCCGCTTTCAGACAATTTCTACTGAAAATGCCTTCACAAGTAGAGGCATTGCTGTAAATAATCAAATTTCAAACACTACAACTCCTAGTCATTTTGAATATAGTCCTGGGTTTGAAATTACAAACATAAAAACGGTTGCCTACTACAGAAAAAGGAACTGTAAGGCCATCAGCAAAATCCGAACCAGGAAATGCTGCCAACTTAAGGCAAAGTAAACTGAGAGGAATAAATCAAACTGAAAGACATATTTTATTGTGGGCTGAACAATACAGGGCCTGATGTTTCCACAGGCTAGGCACAAATATCCTTTTACTATCAAAAACAAAAGCTTTTAAAGCTTCAAAAAGAGCTGCAGGCAAAGGAGCAAATAATAAATGACAGGCAGAGCTGGTCTGACAGGGCTTCATGGGTTGTGTTAGGGATGTCTTAGAAGACTCGCAGATGTCACCCTGCCCTCCAAGCATTGCTGCTGACCATGTCATCCCCAGCTGCTGACACTTGACAGTTTTGGGCAGGTGAGCTAAAACAACTGAAGTTCTAGAACTACCAAGAAGGAGGTTGTAGTGTGGTGATGATCAGTCTGTTCTCACATGTAGCAAGCAGCAAGGCAGGAGGAAATGGCCTCAAGTTGTGCCAAGGAAAGAAGGTTTAGGTTTGATACTGTGAAAAATATCTTCCCCAAAAGGGATTGTCAAGCCCTGGCCCAGGCTGCCCAGGGAAGTGGTGGAGTCACCATCCCTGGAGGGATTGAGAAGCCCTGTAGATGTAGTGCTGAGGGACATGGTTTAGTGGTGATCTGGCCATGCTGTCTTAATGGGTGGACTTGACCTTGAAGGTCTCTTCCAACCAGAACAATGCTGTGATTCTGAGTTACCTTCCTTCAGCTGAGCTGCTGCAAAGGTCTGCGTGCGCACTGGCAGTCCGTCCCCCTTGCAAGCCAAAATGTGTCAGCTTGTATTTCTTTTGCTGAAGGTGCTAAAATCCAGCTTCTGATAAAGATTTAAGCCAACATTTTGAGCTTGCAGTGGGGACTGCTGGCAGGGATAGCTCAGCTGAGAGGAGCTACCTCCTTGAGCTCTTCTGGCTTGGTTGCAGTTAATTGTGGGCTCGTACCCAGGCTGTCAGCATGAACAGTAATTCTGTAGCCATAGTACAAATAAGCATGTGACTGAACCCAGCAGATGACGTTGGATTTTGCTTTTTACTTCAAATTTTACTTTATCGTTGAGTGTGTGAATTCCTCAGAAACCTTACACGTGGAGCAAATACCCTTTGACTGCTACAGAGCCTTGTTTTTCTCAAACAAAGGCGAGCAACTTTTCAGAAGTGGGAAGATAAGATCCTCTTCTGTCTGGTGAAGAAGCTGAGAGGGCACTATAGTACGTTCTGTTCACATCTAATCGACTTGGGCATTTTGTCATCCTTTTGAAACATGCTTTAGAGTATTTCATGACAGTATTCCAGTCTTACCAGTTCCCTTTACACCCCAGTTTGCAAAGGAACTGTGTGCTGGCAGCTGGGAAGGTGTCTGCAGCCAGCAGAGGCCTGTGACCGCCTTTCCTGTGCCTCGTCTCTATAGGGCTCATCTGCAGGCTGTTGCGGGTGACATTTGGCCCACACAGGAAGATAAGAATTAAGACTGAAAGAAACTTCCTAAGTCATCAAGTCCTGTCCCCTGCTGTTGAAGGCAACCACATCATATGATGTCTTTCAAATACGTATCTAGTTCCATCTTGAAACCATTTAAGTTTCTTGCCCTCACTATTCCTACTGTGAGGCTGTCTTTCTTCTCGTGGTTATAAACCTTCTTCTAATTTCCAGCCTAAATATGTCCAGGGCAGTTTAAGCTGTGTTTAATAGATACTGAGAAAATAAATTAGTCATCAACTTGCTTTTATTTATGTGCATCAAGCTTTTATACATATGTATAAGGCCTCTCTGCTGCCGTATGTATTTTGTGCTCATGGGACGGCTGACTGGGTGAGGGAGAAGGGAGCCATCCGTGCCTGGTGTCTGCTGTGTGCCCCAGTTCAGGGAGGAGAGGGTAACCTGGACAGTCAAAGGGAAGAAGGGGTAAAGCAGGGCAAGGGGAGGAGGAAGGTGAGGAATGGGAAAGGAGAAGACAGCTGAGCCAGGGCAAGGGTCAGGAGCAAGGTGTTGGAGGCAATGAGGCTTGATAATGAGCAGCAGAGAAATGTTGAAACAGAATGTGTGAGGAAAGGCACTTTTAAGAAAAATAGTGATGCAGGTAAAACATAAGGAAACAAACAATTTAGGCAACAGACAAGCAGGTGAGAAGGAATCTAAGGTTAAAAGGGGAGGATTCACAAAGAGTTTAGAGTGGAGAAAAAAAGAAATGAGTTTGGAGATGAAAACCAAAACCGTTTCAAGTGTGGGGATGTCCCACATGTTGGGGCAGATTCCAGTTCTGCTACACAGGCTGGCTGGAGCTAAACTCTTCTCCCAGCTGCAAGTCCTAAGAAAGAGAAGTGCAGCCTTAATCTTAATGAAGAAAAAAATCTGTACATATCAAAACTGTTTTCTGAGAATTTTGCAATATTTCTGTGGAGGGTGAGAATGAAAGAACGAAAGGTACAGAGTTGTTAGTTATTATTTGCCGGTACTCAGCAAAGCTCCTTGCTCCACTGGTCTGTGAGAAGTTGTTGTCATTAACATGGCAAATATGAATACTGGAAGGAGAAGCCATTCCTCTTTGTCAAAACACACTTTAAATAGTGAAAGACAATTCTTAACGAAGCGGCTAATTTTAATACGGATGGGACTTTTCCCTCTCCCTGAGGATGGCACCCTGTGCTAGTGACACATCTAAAAAGATGCACAGATGAAGTGAGAAAAATGTGGGTCGAGAGACATACCCCTAGACAAGAACATAGACCTTGGTACTGAGCTAGCTTTAAAAATGCTGCCCAGAGCAGTTATTTACTACTGGGTCAGGCCAAACTATATGTTCCAAGTTAGTAGAAAGCTGTATGTGGTGGGTGGGAGGAGGCAGCTGTAAGATGATGTGGTTCTGCTTTCTAATGCTGTGTTAATAGGAAGGATCCCATCATTTTGGAATTACTTGATGCAGAGCGAATGCTTGCATGGAGACCTGAATGCTCCTGAAGCCTGTACGGTGTAGTGATGGAGGCAGGGTGGGGGGTGCAGGTGTCAGCTGTATCTGAGCCTCTAGATAGTGAAGTACGTGCTTTGCTTTGAGAAGTCCTGGGGACTAGACAGGTGTGCTGGCTGCTTTGCGGGGTCAGGACCGCTGTGCACATTCTGCGTGTGGTGCTGATGTGACATTAAGCTGTGGGGATATAGCCAGTGACCAGAGTGAAGTGGCACTGGCTTTGGACTTGGTGCTATTTGTTATAAAGAAGAAATGGAATGTCAGTCATCAGTGGGAGATCAGGTGGAGATAATTTTGGCTCTCCTAGCAGTTATCCTCCTTTCCTCAAAGTACAGTTCAGAAGCTTCTTTGTGCTAGGACTTGGTGAGAAGGAACACTTTCTAATACCAATTCCTGCATTTCAAAATCAAAACATGAAACACATTCCTCTCAAGCTGAAGAGAAACAAAACCTAGCAGAGCCTTTATGTCTTTTAGATGAGACTGGTGCTTGCAAGTCCAGCCCAATCTGCAAATTAGCCAGAATTCATTCAGGAGCATTACTGTAGGGTTTTGAGAAAGTTGTTCCTTCTAGGTTTTTTTGTGTTTTTTTTTTTGTTTGTTTGGTTGTTGTGTTTTTTTGGTTTGTTTTGTATTGTTTTGGTTGTTGGTTTTGGGTTTTTTTTATTCTCCCCAGATGCACAGGTATGAAATCAATGTTTTCTGTCCTTATAGCAAGACTGTGAGTTTCCATCAAGCCAATTAATGAACAGGAGGCAATGTTCAGTATGTATACCAGGGGCTGCTGCGTGATCAGTGAGCTGGGGGCATTGCCTACATCTTAGTACAAGTCATCAGGTGGCAAATTCACCAAGGAGTCTGCCAGCTGTTTAACTTCATTACAGTTTATCATTGTGTCTGCCTCCTTTTTTTTTTTATTTTTATTTCTACATTTAATCACATATCATTTTTATCAGCTTGTCAGGGCATGGGAGAGAGCAGTGGGGTATTTGTTCACTTCCTCATAGTACATGTCTAGTTTGGTAAAATATTATGGCTAATTTATGTCTGTCCTACATGGAAAAAGAAGCTTCTAGTCCCCTAATTAAGCCTGTGAATACCAAAACATCTAATTAGTATTAACTCTTAACTGTAACACCATGACAGGTGTCCTCACTGCAGGATATATTTCCGTATTGTTTAAAATGCGTAATGAACCAATAACTGGTAGCCAGGCAGTTGTTTAAAGACAGCACCTTCCCAGCCCAACACAGTCACTTGCTTTTGATACAAGTGTGCTATTGTCAGTACGACAAGACCTGTCACCTACGATCAGAGAGCTTATCAGTAGTTCCAAAGGCATCTTCATCTGCAGTTTGATGAGACATCAAACCAAAATATTCTTCATCCCTGCCACCAAAAAGGCAGATGAGTTTCCCATGTGCTGTGTGTGTGTGTGTTTTGGATGTGGAAATGTGTTGCGATGTCTTGGGAGAGCTTACAGTTGGTTAACTTGTACAAGATCTTAAGCGAGTAATTAATAATGAGGTTGGAAATCGAAATTCTAGCTATTTCACATGTGTTGCGTATGCTGTGCCTGTTTTTAGATGCTGTACTCTCAGTGGAAGTACATTCTTGCCTGGACATCAATCTAGAAATAGCTGCTGTTAAAAAAAAAAGTTGAAGTAAAAAAATCCTATGGCTTCCAGGGTATCTTTGCACCCAGATATACTGTAACATTATGAATTTAGGGTGATGCTGTATGTGCAGCGTTTCTTGTCTTCTGATTCAGAAAATGGCTAGTTTGGCACGTACCAAGGTGATACTGGACAGTCACCACATCTCCTAGTTCAAGAAACTACTTTGCAAGCATGATCCAAGTTTCACTGGAGATTATCCTTTGCAAACAGATAATATAAATCACACTTTCCCCACCTCCTCCGCCAGCTCTTCTGCCTACTGACCACATTCAGAAAATTACATCTATCCCAGAATGTCAGGACAAGTGGTGAGGTCCCCTTCTGTGGCATCTCCAGTCCAGGTCCCAAGGGGACTTGCAGCTCTGCTGATGGTTCTCCATATTACTGCATTTCTCTAACAGGCTTTAGCATCTCAAAAATTCACTCTGCTTCTGACCTTCTCAGATCTCTTGGCTGGCAGTTTTTCACAACACTATCAAAGTGGATGCTGTAACCTTTTAAAAAATAGTAGTTAGTGTAGGTTAAAATCACAGATGCATTTTAGGTTTGCTTTCTCTTCTAGAAATTCCAGATTATGCTGCATATTGGAAAGGCCTGGTTTGGCTTGGAGCCATTCTGATAGATGTCATATTGCTAAACAAGATGGGCTTAGAAATAAGCCTAGATGTTTCCTTTTTTATTTCAAACAAATACAAGCAGTAGATTAACATTTGGCTGACCCTGGCAGCAATTGCTAAATGTAATGTTTAGAGCAATCTAACACTCTGTGGTCCTCCACAGTGGAACATTGTTTTCAAACAGCTTTCCAAGTTGTAAAAATCGTGGGCATTTCTACAAGAGGAGCCTGACCTACTGACCAGCAGATTGACAGCATCCAAACCATGTGGCCAGCTGATACTATGTTTTGGGGTTTTTTTTCTCTGGATCCAGTTGTGGGGCAGGGTGCTCCTGGAGCTGGCTGTTTGCTTGTAAGTAGTTGATTAAAAATCATACTTTTATATCATTTATAAAGTTTGTGTGATATACTGCCCAGAAAAGCTTTCAATGAACAGAGAAGCCCAGGCTGAAAAGCGTCTAAGCAAGCGATAGAGTCAAATCACGTGAGAGAAAATTAAATTTTCATGTCTCATAAATGAAATATACATCAGGGACTCTCTCCAGCGAGCTCCAGATTCTGTAATTTTTGGATCAGAGCTAAAGACCTAAATCATGCAGCCACAGTGGCCTGTAACACATAGGTGGTGGGTACTACCTTGCTACGGGCCCGCAATGGTAAACAAATGGAACGAGTTTTGGAGAACTGCTATTGACAGTAAAATTCTAATTTTGCTCCAGCTCCCAGAACAGATGTACCTCAGAGTCCATAGACTGCAATACTTAACTGCAGCTACTCAGCTGTGACCTTCAGCCTCGGGCTCACTGCAATAAAATTTTCATGCAACCATATGGAAGAATATTTTAATAGAGATTTACTGTCAGTAACTGTCCCAAAGGAGCAAATAAGGAAGCTGTAACATATTGCGTACAGTAAATCAAGGGGACTTCAATGGAAAAACGAAACCTCCCTGAGGCAAGCATCTTTAAAATTACAGGCAACACTTTGTACAAATATGTGTACAAAGGACTAGATATGCACTCAGTTAAGCAGCTCAAAATGGTTTTGATTCGAAGATGTATTTATTAGGATTTATTTACTGTATTTTGTAAGTGCCAATGGGGGAGGGGCTCAACTTACCGGGTTCCCCAGCAACTGCTGTGCAAGTTTGGCTTCGTTGGACGGGATGCAAAACAGGCAAAAGTGGAGAGAGGGAGGGAGCGGGAGCGATGAGGCGATGAGCTTGTGTGGCAAATTGAATCTCTCCACAAACACAACTGCAGTGGTGCTCTCTCAGCCTCTCTGACCATATTGGCAGACTTTAGTTAAGAGCAATTAACCTTTGCAATTGTTGGCTGCTTCCTGGAACCTGGTGGAACTGGCATGGAATGAAGGGGAAATTCCTGCTGGAGTGCTCAGTAGGAAGCAGAAAACACAAATGCCATAGCTTTGAAAGCATGTCAGAGCTCTTCCTTGTTGACAGTCCTCTGAGGACATTCGTGTGGGTCGCCCAGATCCAAAAAGTACAAATGGGCAGAGGTCTGTCCATTTGGCAGTGTTTATAGACTTAAGAATTTGCCTTTTAGGGCTTTATTCTCTTCTTTTTGCATTGACGGTCCTTTTTCAGGAATTTCTGTGACCGGATTAAGGCAAATGGGAATCTGAATTTCCCCTTTCCTCTCACACTGCACACAAACTGGTCTTGTTCCTCTAATGAAGCTAATAACATGACAAGACAGTAAATCAGGAACAAGTGGATTAAATGCTCATGGAGGTAAGACCAAGTTTTCCTTTATAATATTCAGTACTAAGTTTCATGTAAAGAACAGCCTACCTGAAAACATAACGGTATCTATTGAAGGCATTGAATCATGAAGTATGTGATGAAAGAAAGGTAGAGTAAAGCCCATTAAAAAAAAAGTAGCTAAGTGGCAGGATATGAATCTGCCTTTCTGAAAGAAGGTTACAAGCCATCAAAAAGCATCCTTTATGTATTCCTTGTCTCCATCTCTGTGGTGAGCTCTGGTTACAAGAAGGTGGTTGCAGCTGTTGAAGGCAAAGCTAGTGCAGGGTCCCTGGCTACTGAGTGCAATTTCCTCCTAGCTCCCGCTTAGTCACTTCTGGATATTCATGGGTAGATGTGATTGCAACAGTGATCTGAGCTGGATCACATCATTTTGCCTCAATTCTAGCTCCAAAACTTCATACTCCAAACTCTCCCTTTTTACACAAAATATTTTGGAGAGACAGAAGTGCAAATCTTAGTTTGAATTGACCTTCCTTTGNTACTAGATTTTATTCAGCACTTGGGTGAATCTCTGAGGGCAGAGGACTTGAGCAGTGTCCTGTGCTCATGATGGCTGTAGGGACAGCAGCTCTTGATGCAGCAGTGCTCCCAGGGAGCATTAACGTCCACTGCTTTGGGTGGCTGAGCAGGAGAAGCAGCATGGGTGTATCTCAATGTAAAGCTGAAGAAGAGAGTTATAGACATGCTGTACATCTGTGCAGTTTTGGTGGCCAGGCAAATGTCGCAGGAGAGAGTGAGGAAAAGTGAATCAAACCAAGATGCTCTACGTTTTTCCAACTAAACAGTGTAAAGGAAACTGCCCTTCATCCTTGTGTCTTCTTCAGCGGAGTGCTCTGGGAGACCCTGGATTTTGACTGACTCCATCGTCCAAAGTGGACAGGGGAAAGTAAAAAGCACTTTAAAAAGCGACATTCAAGCCTGGACTCTGAAAATTTTTCTCCTCTATGCTTTGTGTGATGACTCTGGAGGCTGCTGTTGTATCAGCACCTTCGTTTTAGAGGACCTTTAAGATTGCCAACAGCTATTTCAAAGGAGTGACTGCTTTTAACGTTAGAACATCTCATGCCTACTCTGGATAGCAATTAGTGTTTTTAAAAAACGTTGGGTTTACAAGAAATTGTTTTAAAGTGCAGGCTTCTGCCATCTCTTCAGACTTCAGCTATTTCATTTCTGTGCTCGAGGATGGGAAATCATAAGAAGCAGTTCCATGACCCCCTCCTTTGCTCCTCACACGTCTCCAAGAAGTGCTCCCTTTCCCTGAGTTTGAGCACTTTTATTTCACTGTGCTCTTGCTGTCCTGTGGAAAGTCAGATACAGGCATGTTTGAAGAGGCAGGCGAAAATTCTCTTTTAATGACTGTCTCCTACAGACAAAGATCTGTGAGTACTTATTGGGTTTGTTTTGATTCTTTTGTTGTTGTTGCTACTTGATCATTGATTTCGATAGCAGCCCTAACGTCAGAGTTGGATTAACCTAAAGAATCTGTAGGGTTTTTTCCCCCTTTGCTTGTGTATCCTTGTTTCCATCTTGAAATCCTTTGTTCAAACAGTGCCCAAATGAGAGGGTTATAAAAAATTTTGTTTTGCTAATCCACTGTTGACAGAGGCTTTTGAGGAGAGACAAATCACTGACAGTCACAGAGCATCACAGAGATGTCTCTTCTTAGCTCAGTACCATTTAATCACCTGCAGGCATCCCAATTACCATAAGCAGAATTACTATCCCAATTAAGCAGCAGTCCTTGCCACTTGGTGTCATTAGGCTTAATTTGGTTCCTTGGGAAGTGTCCTGATTAAGTTGATTACCTGATTAAGTGGGTGTACTCTATATGATGGGCCTGACGCATCAGTGCTTTATGCCAGTTCTGCTTATTGATTAAAGTACTATCATGGCAGCGTAGAAATAGAGCAATGCCAAGGTGAATCTGGCCCGTTGCTTTTAGCAGTCATTGTCCAAGCTTGCAAAACACTTTACATTTTTAGCAGGAAGTCACTGGCCACAAATCACCCCTGGGTTTAATCCTCCAGTTTGGGAGGAAATGAAATCGGGGTGAAACTGGACAGTTGTTTTGACTCAAAGAACAAAAATGTGAAACCAGCTGTGTGCAAGGGGGATGGCTAACATGGTGAAAACGGACTCGAGAAATGCCAAATAGGAACATTTAGAACTTAAAAGAGGGGAAAAAATAATTTAGCAGCTGAGGTTGCTAGTATTTTCCCTGGTTTTCCATACTGGAAAATACTGGTGTAGCCCATCTCAACCATGAGCTAGAAAACTGCTGTCTGACAATACCATTGCAATTATGTTTTAAAGTCTTTTTATATCTGTTTGCATTTCCTGGCTACCTCTGGGTCTAACACAGAACACAGAATATTAGGAGCAATAATTCATTCATTGGTTGACATCATCAAAGGCAGTTAGGACCACAAGAAAAAAAAAAACACATTATTTCTGTCCCAGACAGAAGTAAGAGGGAGTAGAAGTAAAGCTAGTAAAGCAAAGCTTGGGAAGACTTTCTTTTTTATTTCTATTTTGGGAATAAAAAATGTGGGATACTTCTTCAGTGTTCTGTCTTTCCATAAAACTGTGACAAATGACAGCACTCCAAGTTTGCAGGTTAGTGTTTGAGCATTAACTCCATACCTAGATAATATGTGTAACAGCATCCATCTCTCTTAGCTTTGGGTCTCTCTAGAGAGGTCATGTCTAGACTTCTTCAATAGCCAAGGAAACCAATACAGAAGCTTCTGGGGTCAGTCTGATCTAAGAGAGGTGTCTGCTTTAGGATGAGGGGGTCCTGTCAATGTCCAATAGAAAGTGAGTCTCTCCACCTTGCTCAGAGGTTGCTATCTACATTGTGGACACCCAAACTTGGCAAAGGGAATCAGACGCCCATTCTTCACTGAGGTCGTGCTACTGGGCTGCAGATGTGCCCACTGCTTTCAGCAGAACATACTGAGAAAAGAATCTGCCCATCTGGCATGAGATGGAGGGGTAATAGCATCACTTACTTTTATCTCTTGTCCCTTTCATCCGGAACATATTGCTGCAACCGAAGTTCATACAGCTATTGGCAATGCTATGAACATGCTTGGTGGTTTTTTTTTTCCTCCCATTAGATTTTCTTGGAGATCAGGAAGCAATTTTGCCTTTTGTCATGCCATTTATCTAAGGATAAAGGAGGAGGGATGCAAACCTGCATTAAACTATCTTTGCTAACAGAAATCAGTTGTCCAGCAATATCTGTTCAATGCATTCAGCTGATGGAAGAGATAGAGCACAAACTAAGCTTAATGCTATATTTTCCAGGCTGTTAGCCAGCTTCTATCCATCTTATGGTACAAAAGGGGGTCTGTACAGTCAAAGAGCAGAAAGAGGAAGGCTTGCCCAATATGCTAATCTGAGCGTCAGTCTAGGTTAGGTGCTTTGAAAGCCTAAATGTGATGGATGTTGGAGAAGTGGACGCTCTCCATTTAAAAGATTCTTAAGCCAGTACACAGCTGTTGTAATACCTGTGTCTTTCCTTCTTATCCATCTCTCTCTAAAATCATTCACCCCTAAATAGTCCTGTATGAGGACTATTTAGGGAATGGGGAGGTTTTAGTCTTCATTTATCTGCTGATTTCCAGGGAACCTCCTAGGAGACAGCATAATCTAGCTGATTTCTTAGGTTGATCTAATCTGTGCGAGGAAGTGTCTGGATCCCACCAGAACAACCTTTTCCTAGACATTCTCTTTGGTGTTTATGATAGCTTCTTCACAGCAGGCATTCTAGCCCCGACCACACAAAGTGGAAATACTGTTTTGGACAGCAGCATCCAAAAATGCCCTTTGAGTACATGAACCTGTGAGAGAGACGTGTGTATCATTAACCAAACAACATTTCAATCTCCTTTTCCATCAGATAATTCAATCCACCCCCTGTTCCCATCAGGGAGGTAAACAGTCTGAGGTGAGGAAATTATTCTGAACCTTGTTTGTAAGCACTTGTGGGCCAGATTGGAAACTAGGGAACCCTGATACAGCGTTGGGCTGATATAGAACAGCTGGAGAATCTGGTCCTTTGCACCAATATGCACGTACATCCAGCTCTTTTTGACTTGAGCACGTGCAGTATGCTATTTCTTCTATTTGTTTTGCAATCTGGCAAGAAACTGCGGTGCCCTGAAAGGTTACAGATGTGGCTGTAAAGTCTGTGTGGATACTCACTCAGCTCCGTGCGTCACAGTGTCACATGAGCCTGACTCCTCCTTGGAGTCACATAAAGGAGGGGCATAGCTTTCTAACGGTGAATGCACCTAAACACCCACCTCAGCATAGGAATACCCGGGCTAGCTATAATCTGAGCTAGCGGGCCATGTTCTGTAGCCAATGATGCATATGGGAGTGTTTCCTGCTTGCATTTCCGTATCCTACTTGTGACTGCTCAGCCTGAATGAGCAGGCTAGATTTTCAGTGGCATCAGCATTCAGTGCAAGTCTGCAAGGAGGCTCACCATCTTGTAGGTTTAACCTCACGTACCTGAGCTTGGATTTTGCTAAGTATTAAGCATAAATCGTTTATTCTGCCTCTTTGTTCCATGCTCCTGAAGGTATGATCCCTTTCCACAGATGTCAGCAATGATATTCCCATTTGCATCAGCGTGGCAGGGCAGGGGCAGGCCAAAGGTGCCCCTGTGGCTCTTCCGAGTGTGTCTGCTCCCTGAATAATGAGTGATCTGTTCCTTATTCCCTGCATGTGCCATGTGTTCAGGGGCTGTTGTTTAGTACGGACTGGACAAACAGGCTATGAAGCATCACTTCTCTTTGGATAAACAGAGCATTTAGGAGCAAGCAGTGAGTTTGAATATTCATAGCAGACATGCTTAAAACACTTTCCAAGACAGTTCTTTGGTACTTTCATTCTGCAAACACTGCTGCCAGCAAGCTTATTCTCTAGGACACTGACAGGAGGAAAACACAGAGAAGGTGAAAACATAATTAAATCCAATTCCTTTAAAACTCAAGTGAATGAATGAATGAATATTGCTGTAAATTATTTGCAGTAACTTCCCAGATGTCTGTCTGAGACTTTGGATGAATTTGGCTCAGAAATACCTTTTTTTTTGCTTTTTATTAAAGTTTAGAACCACATTTTACAACCAAATATAAAAAGCAATATTGAATCTCATACAGTCTCTCATAGCGGATACAGAAAAAGCATGCTAATACATCATGCTCCCCAGAAAGGTGTTGGTACCGTAGAACTGGGAATAGGCCCGTCACCCCCCACTTCCCCCAGATTCATGACTTGGCTGCATTTGTGGGGTAGGAGTTTTAGTTTTGTAGATTTGTATTCCTCCAGCTTTCACTGAGATAACCAGAATCCTCTGTGCTCTGTCATGTATTTGTAAGACAGGATGTGTCTTGGGAGATTTCTACCATTACAGACCTCAGAAACCTCATGAGAGGAGCTCATCTCCCAGAGTTCTCATCTTGCTGAGGTCAAAAGCTTGTAAGAACACAGCTATTCTAAAGAATTAAATGTGAACCTGATGTTAGCACTGATTTAATCTTGCTCGTAAACTTCAGACTTGAGCCAAAACCTCTCTACATGCGGATAGCAGGAATGACAGCTTGATGGATCTGAAACTTGGAGCGTTGTGTACAATTGGGATTGCTAAACAGGATGAGAAATATGTAGAACCTTGGATAATCCTGTAAGGATATATAAGCCCTTCACAGGCTTGTCAGATGAAGAGCAAATATGGATTTATGTGTTAGGATGAAGGAAACTGGAACCTTCCTACCAGCGAAGGTTAGGAAACCTCTTAGTTTTCTCCAATGAATTGCATGCCTGCATAAGCCAAGAGGATTCAAAATAGATGTTCTGCATGCCAGGAGCTGTAACCTTCAGAGAGTGCAAGTGGTTCTGGGAGATTCCTGAAAAAAAAAAGAATGAGACCTTCAGGAAATAAAGGATATTTTTAGGGATTTTTGTTGTTGTTCTTTATTTGTTTTTACAGTTAAAGGAAATGAAACCAAAGCTCTAGCTTGATGTCTCCTCATGGATTAGTCTGTGCTAATTATTGCTATTAATAGAACTGTGAGCACTCAAGGTCCCAAATGTGTAAAGGCTTGTACAGCTATTTTCCATGCCTACTGAATCCAGAACTGGCAGAGAGCTGCCTGCAAAGTTGAAGGTACTTGTCTTCGCAGTATTTGGGCATGGGAAAGGGTTTGGAATCATTGTTTTAAGAGCCCAAACAAAGCAAGGGCTGATGGAAAACATAAATTAATTCTCTTCATTCAAACATGATTCCTGATCATTTGCTATCGTTGAGGATCTCTACCTAAGCTTTTGTACGGGGGAAAGCAGTAAGGGATCACAAGTGAATGACAAAATCAATCAAAGGCAGGAAAGAAAAACAACCTCCTTGTTTATGATAAGTATCAGTTCTGTTTCGTCCGCGGTGGCTTCATCCAAAGCCTGCTGTTATCAATAATATCTTTCCCTTGACTTCAAAGCACTTTGGGTGAAAGCCTGTTGCTGCACATAGTTGCTTTCAACCGTGAGTCTCTGAGCACAGCTGCAGCTGAAGTAGAGCAGTCCCAGACCTTGGGCTGTGTGTGGTGTCCTGCAACAGTCCTGGTCCAGGTCTGCAACCTGTGTAGCTGCGTGGTTGCATTGTGCCTCCAAAGCCCCACTGCAGATGCCATTCCCCTTGGTACCACTTCTGGTTCAAAGGGAAGATTTGTACACTGAAGGGCATCTTGGGAAGCATCAATACCACCAGCCCCTTAATAAGCTACAGCTTAAGGAGGAATTGGTTTTGGTTGAACAGCCCAGCCAAGCTGGTTAGGAAGTGATTTGTTTTCTCTTAACTCCCCATCACCACCCTGCCAGGCACAAGCATGCAGAGTTGGTCATCCCCTTGGAAAAGGCAAGGGTTAGAATGTCATTGGTTTTGGTAAATGCTTGGTTTTCAGTTTCATACGGAAATGCTGAAGTTTTAAATTGCTGCAGAAAAGAGTCTTTTTCAGAAAGAGACAGAGAAGTTAAAATGTGTATAAATACAGAAGCATTTTGAAAAAGGAAACGTAAACCTTTTTGGGGAAAAAAAAAAAAATCCAACTGCATTTCCTTGTAAACCTGAAGATGTTTAGGTTCTTACAGTGTAGATGGTCATCTTGTGTGTTTAGTAACAACCAACCAGGCTGGGATTTCCAGTGCAGTCCAGGTTTGTAGGTGCTCAAGCTCAATGAAAATTCCCTTTGAAAACTCAGGGGGAGGTGGGTAATAATGAGGGTCAAAGCAGGGTTGTACTTGTGGCCCTAGTGACACTGAACAATTAAAGGTAGCCATGAGACTTGGCATTAGATAAAAGGGAAACTTCAGCGTCCAGTGCCTTTGCTAGACGGATGCATTTTATGAGCTTTGCCCTAAATCTTTGTTGGGAACCCCCAAAGCACGAACAAAATATTTCATGCTATTTTCAGGTCTGATATTTGAGAGATTGGCTTTAAGCACAGAGGCCCCAGTTGTAGTCCTGTCCTGTTTGTCATCTGCTGGCACTGGGTGGGAAGTAAATAAGGGGATTTTTGAAAGGAATCTAACTCTCTAACACAGAGATTTTTAAAATTCTTTCTCTCTGAAAATACTTCCCACAAAACCTTAAAAATTATTTTATGGTAAATTCAGGCGCTCCTTTGGCACCTGCCTTAAGTACAACCCGCAGGCCATGCTGCTAATCTATGTAAGACCAGGCCATCCTGATTAAGAGTGTGATAGTATTAAGAATTAGAAGAGTGACTTGTAAAGAGTCCTGAGGCTGCATCATGAAGCTATTCTTCTGAAACGTAAATTTTCATTAAAACTATACAGTGCTTTCTTTGCAAGGAATCATCGAGCGCTTTAAAAAGCCAATGATGTTATTGGTAGGTGATACATTTTTCAAACGAAAGACAAGGAAAAGAAAACATAATTTCCTCTAAATTTAGCATAAATTCTATTACCTCTGTTATTGTCCCATAGGCAAATGGCATGGCTTTCCTAAAGCATCTGCTTTCTAGATTATGTGTTATGGATTTTTCTTTCAGAGCCCTCTGTTGTTTCTATGGAGATTGGTGCAAACGCTTAGCTCTTCACAACTCTATGAGGATTGTGAGTTAAAAAAATAAAAAAGGGATGTGACACACTTAAGTACCAATAAATTGGAATCCACTGGTGGGTGGATCAGCAACTGTGAAAACGTGCTCTGTGTTTAAATTCTGGGAGGTCAGTGCCAGGTTCCTGCGGTTAGAAAATCTTGGCCAGGGTCTGCAAATTATTTGCTGACTAATTGTGTTTTATACTGGTTCCTGCCTCCTATTTCCTCCTAGTTAAGAGAGCTTTTGCAGTTAATAGTACCAATGCTTTTATACATAAGTGATGAGGATTTAGTGGTGTTGGGCCCTCCATATAAAAAAAGTTTCCCGTGTTACTACAGAGATAGTGTAAAAAGCAGGTTAGGATCAGGAAAGCGGTGATATTCTTACATTGCAGCAGAGGAGGCAGAGGTACAAATAGGTTACGTGGAGTTCTGTCTGGAGCCTCTGGCAGAACTGGGAAGTGAACTCACGCCTTATTTATTTTCTTGTTTGAATGTCTGTAACCCCAGAACGACACTTCTACCTTTGCCTCCCTCGCAGATTTTATTAGTGTGTGGCTGGACCTTGGTGTCCCAGTCACTCCGTGGTGATTATTCAGCAGCGTCTTGCTGGACTTCGGTGCTGGAAGTATTTGAACTAGTCTACATAATTTATATCATTTACTCATGAAAGTCAGAAGCGAAAAGGAACCCCTAAGTTTTGATTAGACACTAAATTCATTATTTCATTTCAGAATTGCCTTCACCAGAGGACCAAGGATACTCATTTCATTCAGTAATGATTGCTCCGAAGGGTACTAATTTAGTAAGACTATTGACTGATCATTACTCTGATGTTGCTCAAATAGCTGAGAGCATGTGTGGTGTTTAATGTGATCTTAAACATTACTATCTACGGTAAGTCAGAAACAGGGCACAAGTGCTATAGCTGCTGTTTAATGATGTATGAAAAAGCTGCCTGGTAAAGTGTACCATTAAGAAAAGCTAAAACCAGTGCTGAACAAAGACCTGATGAAATATTTGATACCTTTGCAGCCAATAGGATTCCTTCTCACTTGGAAAGTGACTGAAGTCTGTTTTTCTGAAAAATCACACATCTCTTGAGCAAAGAAATGCAATCAGATAGATGGGAACAAATTATCTGTTGGGGCGGGGAACAAGAAAAAATCAGACAGTAGGTCTTTAATACATCAGTGCTTAGTTTCTCATCAGGGAGGCTTCCTGTTCTGCCATTCCTTTTCCATGGTAATGCTGAACCTCTCCCCACCCCATTTCCAAGTCTTCCCCTTTTTTTTTTTTGAGAAAGAATTAAAACCCCCAAATAATGAATGAGTAAGACAGTCCTTTTTAAAAAAAAATGAACTGGAGGTTGTGAACTTCACCCCACCTTTAAAAAGTGTGAAAAGACTGATGTTTTGGGGAAGTTCTCCCAGGTCAGATGCCATTGTTGCCAGACCTTTTCAGACTCTTGTGAAAGCATCACTCCCTCTGCAGTGGACTTGGATGTGCTTAGCAGCGAGGGTGCTTCTCTTCTCTGCACATGTATATCCGATAGAATGGCTTTGCTCAGCACCCTCATGAACACCAGTATTTAACCTGTAATGTGCATCTACATTTGCCAGTATTTTGACATAAAGCTAGTGTTTGTGCTTGTGGACCTGAGCTCAGGAAAGGTCACTTTATTTCTTCTAAGCTCTCTTCTCAGCAGCTCTTCAACTCTTTGTGACCCAAGGCTCAAACATCTGCTCAAGTTAGGCTGCTTTTTATTTTACTTTCCTCTTCTCTGTTTCATTTTTTCCTCCTTTCCACAAAGCTCATGCATTTGTGTAATTGGGGCTGCGGCAGGTCAGTGCTATTGCCCTCTTAGCTGCTGCGAGGTTCTTGTACACAGGGATATGATGGAATTTTTCATAAGTCAGTGTCCTGTCACAACTGTGGAAGCTGGCAGGGATTGAGGTACCTGTGCTTAGTGGTTAGAGCATCTCTTCCACACCAGCACCTTCTGTACTTTGTGTTGGGGAAGACCCCAGGTTTCTTCTCTCCGACTTCTGCATGCGGGCTGTTTTGGACCCATGGAGCCCTGTGGCTTGCTCATGGTGGGAAAAAAAGAAATACAAAGCTAGAAAGGCAACGAGAAATGGTCAAAGGAGGGAGTTTTTTAAAACAAAAGAAAACAAATCAACCCAAACAAACAAAGAAAAAATCAAAACACAAAAACAAAACACAAAAACAAGACAAAAGGGAAGTGCTTTTTCACACAGCACATAATGAAATTGTGCTACTCAGCAACACAGGATGCTCAGGAGACCTGAATAATAAATCAATTCAAAGAAATAAAATAATGGGACTAGATAACTTTATTAGAAGAGGTTCAGTGGTGGTTATTAATGAAGTAGGTGGAACCTCCAGGTCGGGAAATCCTGGAGCCATTGATTTTAGGAAGCATGACAGTGTAACCGGGAAAGGATTGTGCTTTCCTGGCCTCATTTTTTTTCTGGGATTCTATTACCGAGGCATTGCAGGGGCAGCTACCAGGCCGAGGGACTTAAGGGTAAAGCAGAGCAGCCCTTTAGCTGGAAATGGCCTGAAACTATGAGCTCGATTCAGTGCACCCGAAACCCACAGGTCTCTGCGTGGAGAGGGAGGTTGTGATCTGCAGAGAGCACAAACCAGTAGGTCCTATTTCAGGATTTGGTGTATGTCTGCAGAGAGCCTTTGCTCTCAGCAAAGTCTCAGCAGTTGCTCCAGACTTCTAATTTTGGGGGAATAAAGGCCAGGCACAGAGTTATTAATGTGCAGCGTGGGCTCCCTCCACTCTGTTGCTGCCAGAGGCCTTATATATATTTATATCTATCTTATATAGATGTGTATGATACTTATACATGCATCTAAATATATACATGCTGACTCTGGCAGACGAGCAAAAAGAAGACTCAAGAATCATAGGCTCAGTTTGTGCTCCAGCAGCTTTTCAAATTACTTGGGGCTGCGGCATAACTTTTTTTTCCAAGTGGGTGTTTTAAAACTAAGTGATAAAAGAGATTTCAGAGATAATTGATGTAGATCTGTGGTATTGTGCAAGAAAGTGCCCTAAAGAAAGACTCTTAGACAGGCGGCTTATTGAGATTGTAATTAACTCACAAAGAGCAGGTGAGGGGAGGGACAAGCCTCCAGCCTTTTCTTTCTTCTCCTTAAACAAAGGAGACCTTTACAAATATGTGTGTATTAGAGCTTTTGGTCTGCAAATTTCGCTCTGGCTCACACCATCATAAAACATTCAGAGGGCTCTATCTTTTTGATTATTAATTTATGGTGTTTGTAGACTGGGTAAAGAGGAAAAGAAGAAAAGCTCTGAAAACTCTCAGAGCTGTGCTTTTGCTATTAGGAGAAAGCAGCATTTGTCAGACTGTTGCTCAGACTGATACAGGGTATACCAGGCCCCCTTTCCACACCAGAGCTGTGACTTCCCACTTGTATTTCCCAGAGTTCAGCAAATTTTTTGCCTACTTCAGGTGCATGCCCACCAGCTCCTGGAAGCAGGGCAGCATTTCACTTTTGCCCTGCTATAAGGCTGCAGGTACAGTGCCCCTCTCATCACCTGCTCTGTGCTGTAACCACCGATTTTCATTTTCCAATACCAAGTCCTGATTTTCAAGTCAATGTGTGAAAGAAATGTTTGTCCAAGTCCTTCATGAAACCTGCCTGGAACCTTTGTATCTTCCTTGGTTTTCTTACTGTGCTCTTTCCTTTCCAGTAGCCAAGCAGAAACCTGACATTCCTCTCCCACAGCAGTGCTGAAGCTCTACACATTATCATTCCTTTGCATCTTTTTTTTTTTTTTCTGAATTTCTTAAACTTGTTTCATCTAAATACGTGAGCAAAACGTTTCCTCCCTTTGTTGAGTGAATCCCGGTACCCTTAAATTAAAATAAAAAATTACATTGGGATGCTGTCGCTATTTGAGAAAAGCCAGAGGAATCAAATTAAGGCCATCACCATCCTCTATTCCCACATTTGTGGGAAGGAAAATTGAAAGTTCAGCACCATGACTGACAGATGGAACCCTGGTTTGTTGTCATCTCTTCTTAAAAAAACGCATCTTATTGATTTGGGAGATGACAGGGATCTGAAGCAAAGATGTGTGAGATGCTCTTTTACTGGCAATGTAAAATAAGGGCCAATGCAAGCCCGTTGATGCACCCTCTACTAGGCATGTAAATCATTGCACTGAGATTACTTGCTTCAGGTTAAGCCTGAATGTGGGCTGAACTAGGGCCCAGACAAAGCATTATGCAGGTGTTTCCATGAGAATGTGAAAGCACAAATAAAATGAGGGTCAAGCTTTAAAATATTGGTACCCATGTGACCAACCCAATTTAGGGTGCAGCATATAGGTTTCTGTTAGCACGTCAATGGGTTCAGCTACTCTTTGAGTCTGTAATTTTGTTCACTAGTACCGGAGTAGTCTGCAGGTATCGCCAGTTCTGTTCTCTTTAACCTGCAAGGAGTTTCGTCGAATGATTGCTGGACTTAATCGGCTTCATCAACAATTCACTCTACTTTTTGAAAACCAAACCTGCTTAGAGAAACATGTTATTAGAAGGAAAGGCTGACTTGGACATTGAGAAGGAGTGAGAAAGGAGCTGTTGTAAGTTGGTCTTTTATTTGCTTTTTGAGAAGTTCAGTGGGACTCAGTGATCAGGTCTAAAAATTTGCACCGTGCCTCCAAAACGTGCTAATGGCCAGACGCTTGTGCACACAAAAACCCACCCATAATGCCAATGCATGCTTCTCCAGTTCAGAATAACCTTCCCTGAAGGGCCACATGCATAAAGTGCCTGCACATAACGGCTCATGTAACTGAATTTTAAACTTCTGAAAATAGCAGCTTAGATTGGAAGTGCTGACACAGGCTTAGTGACAGCAGTGCCAGTTTAACAGTTGTATGCACTATGGAGTGTTCTTGCAACATTCCTCATTTGAAAGACAATCTGTGCGTGGTATAGACTAGTATGGTTAAAAAAAAAAGGAACTGGGAAGGGGGTGGGGGGAACCCAACTGTGGTCTTGGCTGACAAACTCTGTCAACCAATGCAATCTGTGCTCCTGATGTTTACTGCTTGAAGCTAAATAGGATATTTAGCCAAATTTCAATTCCTGCTACAAATAAAGCTCAATTTGTGTGTGTCTGTATGTGTGTGCGAGAGAGAGGATTGCTCATTTAAATGACAACTTTATATATGGTAATTGCAGTCATTAATGAAGACGCAATTACTTTACCATAGATTACGAGGATAAAAGAAGATCACCCAAGAATCACGTTCTGGTACAGTCTAGAGTCAATAAGAAAATTAGTCCAAATACTATCCGGAAAATTGTTCTTAAATAATGCCCTAAAGGTTAAAGGAACAATGGGTGTAAATTCAGTGGAAGAAGTTTTAAAAACACACTAGAGGTCACTGTTGCTACTTGAGCAAAAGCTTTTTCTGCTTCCTTTTAGTTTAAGACACTAAAGATCAAACATTTCAGCAGAAGAAAAAAAAAAAAGAAGAAAAAGAAGTACTTCTGTTTCTATATATTTCAAAGCATGTACAGCTTGATATCCTGAAAAAACCAAACAATATATTGATACGGAACAGATGGTCGTGCTATGATTGTGGAATGGTATGGACTGTACGTATGAAGAACTTGGAGTCATAGGATAATACAGTTCTGTTTCATGCAGCATCTTTCATACAAATGGCATCCCCAAACACTAGATAGCTTGTAGCATTAAATAATATAGCTTTAAATTACAGAGATAAATAATCAGTGGGAGAGAAATTAAATGTTACGGACAAGAGACAAAAGAAATGTTTAGATATCTGAAAACAACATGAAGGCAATAAATTGCAAATCAGAGCCAGAGATAAATGAGGAGGTCAAACTATTAATACTTGTAATGCAGAGAAAATACCTCAGTCTTCCCAAAATTATTCATGAGCTGGGTGTAAAAAGAAAAGCAACCGCTTCACATCATAAATACAGTCCTATGCCTAAAGGTATTTATAAATACATGGGTGTGTAACGCATGTGTCTGTGTATATATATATATATTTATATATGCAGAAGAAATCCGTCTGAATGCCCAGGGGTGTAGACACATGGTATAAATGCAGGACTAGACCATGGCATGTTCCATTTGTTAAAGCCTTCAGCAATTAAAAAGGACTGGATTTAGAGGAACATTTTTACTCGTTGCTGTGGAGAAGAAAATTATACACTTCGTACAATAGGAATATTACCGTGGACTTCAAAAGTGGAAAGTGAAACGTTCCTGAAGAATGCACTTCTCTGAGATCGTGGCTGCCTCTTGAAGGCCATTAAAATTCAGCAGACAACCAGTTTCTCTAAGAGCTCAAGGAATTAAGCTACCAGTGTAAATAATAGTATGTAGCGTGAGCGAGAAGGCAGGACTGTTTTCCAAGCGTGTTGTTCTGTGTTTGGTCTTCAGGCTGTAATTATCACCTCATTTTTCAGAACTGCCACTGAATTTCATATGGGTGGAGGGGGATGCCCAGTGATGGTTGCTGTTCTGATGAGTCCCTTATCGGCTAACGTCATTGGGAACAGAATTTCCAGCTCCATGGGTACAGCAGAAGAGCTTGAGATACTTTTCCAGCTTTCCCTCAGATGGTCATTTTGGAGCCATGTGGATTTTACCTCCATGGATCAGTTGCTCCTGGAAGTACGGAACTCAAGGTTTATCATCTCACACCTGAAAAGTCTATCATTTTTAGTGCTAAAGCATTTCTTTTGCAAGTTCTCTGTCTTATCATACTTTCTGTCTGTATGCCCAGGATTTGCAGGTATCTGGCGGTACACTCAACTGCTGAACTGGCTGGCTGCGGGATGTCTGGACAGTTGGCCACTGTGACAGGCACACAGATTGGCTCTGTATCATTTGTCTGTTGGTGGCCTGGCATAGCTCAGTTCTAGGAGTCTTCAAATGTCAGCAGCTCAGGATTATCCCCAAAATACAACACTGAATTACAGAACTGGGAAAGTAGCAGCAAGAATTTATATACATGTATTCTGTAGCATTCCCTGGTACCATGGCAGCTTTATTATTAAAAAGTGGGAAGTTTCTTTGAGTGGATTAAGTTAGATTAGCAGCTGTTTAGGGACATTGGACCAACATGGTCAGCTTTTCACGGTGGTATTTGTGTGGCTGTAATGTCCCCCTTGGCCATCTGTGGACTGAGAAATGCTCTTCAGTCTAGAAAAAGCAGTGCTAATGAGCAAAGCTGGGGTGGAAAGCTGGGGAAGTCACCCAAATCAGGAGGGATGACCTAGGACATTCAAGCTTGGATGCCCAGTCCAAGGCACTTTAGAGAGATCTTCTTTTGAGAGAGCTGCCCAAGCATTTTGTGGAAACCCAGCTCCAGTAGCTTTTTGTGGCTGAGAACTTAAAGTGGTTTTGGCCTGAAATCTGGCTGTGAGGGGAGGAGGGAATAAAGAGTTTACAAAGGCTGGCAGAAAAGTTCAGGTGTCCTGCCTCTGATTGGCCTGTGTGCATTGGTCTTTGACTATGTAACATCAGGCCTTTACTCCTTTCAGTTGGTTTTGTCAAAGCCAGTAAAGAAAAGAGGGTCACTAAGGCTGAAAAAAATGTGTTGCAAGAGGGCTCCTTCCCAGTTTAGAGTAAGAATGAGGAATTCGACAGAGTGGAAGGTTCTGCCCTTTCTATATAAGAGGAAATACAGGCCAAAGTATAAGACGTTTGCCCATTAGCTCTCATGCCTAGTTTATCTTCTCCCAAGCTTGTCAGCAATGCCCCGTCCCTTCTTCCTTCCAAGCCCTCCATCAAATTCCATTCCTCCCACACAGTTTTTGGTGCATCTTATAAGGAGAGATTAAAAAAAATGATCCTGTTACACTCTTTCCCTTCTGACATTCATCTTACATCTCCATATATTGACTATGGATGTTTGCTATGCAGACACCATCTCCTCTGGTGTGGCAAGACTAAGACATTGATATTGTCACTGAATTGCACTGTATGGCCCAGCAACTTGGACTAGGAATCAGCTCATGAGTGAGCCGGTGAATTCCCAGCCCTGCCACCAAGCTGGGCAGGTAATTTCCTCTTTCTGTTTTCTCTCCCATTTTACTTTTTTGTAATATAAATTCTTTAGGACGGAGAATATCTGTTGTTCTGTGAATGCATAGCTCCTAGCCTAATACCTGCTAGATGTTACTGTAATGGATATTATAAATAACTGCAAGATGATTTAGCATTTTTAAGGACTTTTATTTTCTTGCTAGCATTTTTTCCTCTGATTTTTTTTTCCCTTTATCTGTTCAGTGATAATCTTCTCTGAAAGAGAAAAGAGACTTTCTCTAAAGGGCAGAATCTTACTTTATGAAGCACACAATGAAAATGTGAAAACTCTAGGTACTGTCTCAGTATTATTGAGAAACAATGAAAACACGTCCTGGTATCTAGCAATCACTGCATGTGAGAGAGAGAGAGGGGCAGGAAATAAAATAATCATGTTGCATGCCCTTACTGAACAAATATTAGATCTTCAGAGTGCTGTATTATCACAAAGCACTTAGAAATCCAAATTATTATAATTGTCTGAACCAAACTTGCTTGTTCCCTCCCCTGTCTCAGCTGCTAATGTTATTTTAATCAAAGATTTGATCAACAATATTAGGCAACTATTTAGGAGTGAAAATTAACATGTATGCTTCTCGCTAGGGAGGAGGTTATTATTTTTAAATCTGCATTTAGTTTCCCACTACTCAGAGTGATCTCTTCAGAGATAAGCACAGCAGCCAAAACATAGTGTGCTCTATCTCAGAGTCAGTAGGAGTAGTCCTGGTAACCCGAAGCAAGCCTTAAAGTAGAGGTTTGAGATTTGTGTTAGTTCTTGTGTGAGGAGGAGCTTTCCACTTCACAGCTTCAGGTCTTGTGTGAATGCTGATGGATGGAGGCTGATCCTCCTGCTGTTGGATTCGTGGGGTAAATTGTAGGTGATGGAAAATTGGAATGGCCACTTTTGGGGATAAGAAACGTTAGCTCCATTGGCCCCATTTTCCTCTTGCAGCAAGGGAACTTAAGTAACTATTCCTGTTTCCAGGAAGCATCATGGAGAGAAGAAGCCCAGGTGGACTGAGGGTCTCCTGTGCAGCCCTTTTCCTTTTCTGCCTGTTTCTCTCCTGGCTCACTCAGGCAGACAGCATGGCTAAGCTGTGAAGAGCAGTTGCCCATCCCTATTGGAAATAACTTCCAACAGCCCATACCACTACCTTGGCCAAGTGAGTGAGCTCTGGAGCAGGATATGGGATTCCAGTTCCTCTGAATAGCCAGGGGAGAAGCCTTAAATCAGCACTGTGTGCTCACGTCCAAGTAGGTAGTGTGGTCCAGAATCCACATAACAGAGCTGAAACATGATGGCACAAGACATTTAACTGATGTCAAGTTTAAATCCCTATTAAAAAGAAATGTTCTCTAGTCTGCACCAGGCCATCCATTCTGATAATCTCATTCCGTATTTCTATTATTGTTGAAAGAAGATGTAGATTAATGACAGAATGAATCCCAGTAGAAAAATGCTCTCCTTTTAAGGCAGGCTTGGGGGAGAGGTGGTGGGAATCGTAACACAGGATGACTTTGTTGGCAGAGAAAGTTGCATTTGTACCATTTATATTTGAAAATCCTTCACCCAGGTCAGCACAGTTCAGCCAAATTAACTCCATCTGGATAGATGGAGCTGAGGATTACCTGTCAGAAAAAGACCTAGAATAGCCTATTGTAACTTCGTGCCACCTTTTAAAAACTCCTTAGTGACTGTGGCAGATCTGTTCGGGCACGGGGGGGTGGATGGGAGAGATACAGCACGGACTCCTCGTGCTGAAGTGCACCAGTAGTGGTTTGCAAAGGCCTGAACAATGCCTGTTGTTTGTTCAGCCCCGTCTCCCAGCTAGTCCGCCCTGACTTGTTGCCTTTTAGAGAAATACGGCTGTGATTCTGGATGGTCTTGAATTAATACACGATTTCACTAGACAAATGAATGTTCGCTATTCGCACCGCTGTCAACACATAATGTTTAGTGAGATTCCTGTGATGATTTCTAAAGCCTCAGGCTCTGGAGTCACATGAACGTAGGCTCATCCTTAGCTTCTTGGAAAAAAAAAACAACAACCCAACCATAAAGAAAAGCTTTGATCTTCACAAGTGTAGCAGAAAAGGACAAAAGTGCTGTGCCAATTTGCCTGTTAAAAACAATACATGGCAAATGAAAGCAAATAATTTATTTATAACAATCTCACAATCTTAAAACTCCCCTCATGATGAAGAGAAGAAACTGGTGTGGTCATTCGAGAGGTTTAAAGCACCATAAAGCCACATTGTGCTGTAGGGAGGCTTGTGATATCTACTGGTGCAGTCACCAGTGGGTATTTAAGCTCCAGTTAATATGTAGGACCATGGGTGGTCCACACAACCTGGCATATCTCACTCACTGGCAAAGCCTGGACTTGTTCAAGGCCACCCAAAGCATCAGCAGAGAAAGGAGGTAGCACTTCCTGCTTTCTGTTATTTCTGTTACCCCTCTATAAGAGCAGTCACCTGGGAGGTGAGAGATCCCCCTCCCTCTACCTGGGGGTATCTGTGCTCCCATCTCCTTTCTGTCCTGCCCTCACAGGCAAGTAACCACATACTCCTGCCTACAAGGCTGAGTTGTGAGAGCTGGTGCAGCTGCAAGGTTTTGTTAAAATATTTACTGGCTTGCAGAAAGAATCAACATGACTATAACCCAGAGCGGAGGAATGGCATGTACTCCGGTCCATCTTTAGATTGTGGGTGCAAACTCAGAAGTCCGCCTTTTAAGTAAAGACTTCTTTAGCTAATCACCTCTACTTGCAATAAGAAGACTATGAGAGTGACTGCCAAGGAACTGCATCCTCCTAAGGTACCCGGTAGCCCAATATTATAAGGCATTCCTAAGTCACTCTATGTTTACGGTTGGTGAGGTATATGTCCCCAGAGTGTGATATGTGAGGTGGACAGGAAGGGGAAGGATGTGACCATGTCCTCATCTCTTTTTTGTACAGAGTATGTAATACAGTCTTTTTTTCATGTATTTTTTTCTCTTACTGTATTTTTTTTTCGGACCCACAAATGGAGATGGTACATTATATTTTGGGTCAGAAGGAACCTTCTCTTACCCCTGTATGAAAACATTTGGGATTTGACTGGGAGGAAGGAACAATGTTTTTCATCAACTCAAACAGATTCCCTTTTTCTATTTCAGCCACTGAAGTGGAAAAAAAAAATCAAGATAAAAAATCAATGATTAGTACAGCCCTGATCTGGAGATGTATACTTTAGGGATCACATTATGCTGAATATGTGTATTACATAGGCAAAGTAAAAATCCATGCCATTATTGTGCCTGTTCAGTAGCCACTTTTCAAATTGAAATATCTCAGCCATTTTAAATGACGTTTTTATTTTTGCAAAGACGCTAAAAGCAATTAGAGGGCAATATTGACTGTTCGCTTGCCAAATTCCACTGTTCCAATGAAAGCTGCTTTTGAGTTACTGTACACAAGTGCAAAAAGCATCCCAAATCATTTTACATACATTACAAGCAAAACCAAAAAGAAATCATCATTTAAAAGAAAAGAAAAAGCCGTTTATAAAAGAAACCCTTGCTCCCAAGTTGAAACCATGTGTCAGCCTAGAGCAATCTGTTAAACTAGAGTTATGAACCCTTGGAAAAAAAAAAAACCAAAACGAAACCAACATTTGTTTGCAGTGCAGATGCTAAGATTCACAATTAAAGTGGAGGCATGGTGAGGAGAGGTCTCACGCTAATGTTCTGCGCAGGGAAGGTTCTCTAAATGCCTTTGTTGGGAGAGGTGATAAATGTTGCGTCTCCTCTGTTACCTGGTTTCGGTGTCTCTTTTTTAATAAAAGAGTAAAAATACAAAACTCTTGCATATGACTGTATACAATTGACCAGACTGTATTATCTGGAATTTTTAGAAGTCATGATCAGCCCATCTTTCTAGAACTCAAGGCTACCTCTGGTTCAGCTGAAGGGCTATTAATTTCTCCTTGGTGTGAGTATACGCCGCAGGATCATTCTTAGAGAGTTAAAGCATAGATAAGTTACCTCAAAACTTTTCTGAGGAGCTAAAACAGAAGGTGTTCTTCATATCCAGAGAAGATTGTCAGGATGCTATTGCAAGGATGCTTTCAACTTGAGTGGCTTGTAGGTTATCCAGGCTGCCTTGGCAGGAGATTGCGGCAGATACTGTTGTCCTCTGAGGCTTTATTCTCTACCCAGACGTTGTTCAAACAGCGTAAAGGGCTGCTGCCTGTGGGATCAAATTCTTAGGGTATATGATTGTGTTACAATCAGTTGAGTTTCACTGTTGGGGTACATCACAGGCTCTGCTATCTGCCATTAATTTATCTTTGGGCTATGAGCCAACATCTGTCTTCTCTGCCTCAGGGCTTGTTTCTCAATCATACTGAGGCCTCTTTACACCTTCACAGCGATGAAAAAATAGCCTTGCAGCACAATTTTATTTACACCCATTTGGTAGCCCATTCTTTCACTTCTGATGCACTTCTTTACCTTTTCACCATGTTGCCCCGAAGAACTCACAAGTGTTTTGCTCCTGGGCTTGTTTTCATTACTGTGTTGTCTGTCCTCATGCATGAAAACCAGAAATTTCTATCCACCAGAAATGAATGAGTTTTTATTGTAATGGTCCAAGCAAATGTCATGACTCAGAGTGTTAAGAGGATCAACAGCATGGATGAGTTGCACAATATGTCTGTGGAAACAAGGCTGGACATGAGGAGCTGGAAAGCCTTCCTTTCCTTTCAAGAATGTTATCCTAGAAGCAAACTGGGGTTAAATTTCCTGAATAGGGAGAGATTCCTGTTATTTTATAAGGCTGAGTAGTGTAAATACAAACTTCTCAGTTCTTGTAATTTTTTTAATTGTTTTTTTTTTCTTTCCCTATGGGAGCTGTTTTTTTTTCCTGGGACATCCCAAACAGAGTTGATATATCTCTGATATTTTCCATTGTCTGCAAAAACAATTTTCTCCTTCATTTCAGAATAACAAATGAGTGCCACACCACATGCCTGTGAGGTAGAAGGCAGGGTAACCTTGCTAAGAACTCAACCACAGCCACGCAGAAAAGGCAAGAAGGTTATTTGAGTGGAGGGAGTGACACAAGGATGATGGTTAGGAGGCTGCACTGAGCCGTGGTTCCTGGGAACATCGTCTTTATTTAGAAATTATAAGTAAAGATCTGCTAACTGCCCAACTGAGGATACTTACTCATCTGGTGCACTTCAGTCCAAGCGCAGTAAATACGGATCAACTGTTCACCATCCAGATAATAACAAGGATCTGATCCAAAACACAGTTTTATTTCTACAGGGTTACCTTGGATCACGTTGTATTTGTTATGTTATATATAGATGTGTCATTACTTAAAGGAAAATAAGGGACAGAGCTGAAAAAAATTGTTAATTGCCTGTTGGAACTCTTGAGGCAAGTGGAGACGCTGTCTGAGACCTTGGCCAATACCTGTTATTACCTTTTTATGCACAATGTACAGTGCCATGTATTCAACATTTATGCAACATCATTTTATCCTGTTTTCAGTTAGCTCTTCTAGTTTTGAAACAATTGAAATGGAACATATTCTAAAAGACCACTGTCAGGGATTCAAAGCACTACCCAAAGCTTCTACTGACTTCAGTGGAAATGATAGGTGCTCTCTGGCACTGGGAGTGCAGCATTTTTACTTTTCTGGGTAATTGTAAGGAAAATATATTGTGTAGAGCTTCGTGCCAGATTCCCTGTTAGGGTGCAGGAATGTACTGACTGCAAAATGAAGAGCTCAGAAACCAAGAAGTGACGTGGTAAGTGTGGCCCCTGACCTTTACACCTCTCCTTTCCACGTATGCATTTTGATTTGATCTTTAATCTCCTAACCACATACCACTTTTATGTGGAATCCCTGCCGAAAGGGGAGCACCAGATGGATGATGTATAGCCAAAAAAACCCAGTTTGTTTCACGTGTTTGTCATTGAGAACAGCTTTGAGTTATTACATATCATTCAGAGTAAAATACATATTGGCTTTTTTTTCTTTCCCTTTATTTTTGTTGTTGTTGTGTTTTTTTGTTTGTTTGTTTTGTTTTTGTTTTTTTTTTGTTTGCTTGTTTGCTTGTTTTCTAATGGACTTCCTCATGGTGCCAGTTTTTGCAGGATCTGAGTGTATCAAAATCATGGAAGGTTTTGTCCTCATAGGTGGCCCTGGGAATATGTTTGTCCCAAATACACATGCATGGATGTAGGCACTTAATTTTAAGGACAGATGAACCCTCCTCTGGCTACCATATATTCAGTACAGGGAAGTCGATGACCCTGGAGAGCAAGTCAAAGGAGGCAATAATTAAGGGTGTAACTGAAGTCCTTGGTGTGTGCTGGTGGAGGCAGCTCTTTCTCCCCTCCTATCCTAGAGTCATAAGGGACATTTGGGGACAAAAATACACCAGAGTCACAAAGAACCAAAATACCTGAGTCTGCTAAAATATTTTTCTCAGGAAACTAGCTGGGCTAGTAGCAAATACTATCCCAAGCTGTTTTTATGACTCATGTCCTGGAGATTATTGCACTCAGGAGGTCCATCAGCAGCAGAGAGGTAGCATGTGCTCCCTGCTCTGCATCAGTGCCAAGCCAGCTGCCTTCATTGCTGGTCTGCCTCAAAGCTTCGAACCACATCAAAGGCACCCCATGTCCTGCTGAATGGCAAAGCTCTGGGACAGTGCTTCCTTGCAGCCCGGAGATGAGCTTTTTCTTTCTGGACATACCTTTCTCTGTCTTGACAAACCACTGTGTTGACTCTCCTGTTTCATCTCTTTTCTGTCTGAAAACTGATGATCATGCAGGAGTTAAAGGGGGGGGAGGGGATCTGTAGACTTGTAACTTCTCCACTCCCAACGCATGAGTAAAGCTTCTTTAGGAATTTTATTATAGGTAGGATGCATCTTGTGTCATTTTAAGTGGCAGTGAGGTAGATGCCACTGTCTAAGCCAGTCATTCGAATGTTTCTTCTAGTCAGTGGTAGGAGATGGGCACTTGGAGCTGAGGACAGATTTGATCTGTTTTAGATGCCTACCAGAGCAAGAGATCATTCACAACCTGAGAGTAAGTATTTCTCTCCACCTCCTACAGAGAGAGCCCTGATGACAAGCCTAGAGCTGGATGCTTGCACTTGAACTTCCAAACTTGGAGCAAACTCCTGTTCTTCATGACTTTGGGATGTATCTGTCATATTTTTGGGCCCCTGTGAAGCAGGAATAAAAAAGGGGTGCCTACAGTTAGATTTTTAAAACCCTGCTTAAATTGGTGCATGCAGGACTTCATTTCCAAGCTATTTCTGGTACAGTTGCTGTATTTTTCATGTATCTTTATAAAGTTTTAAAAATCCTTTTTGCATAACTGAATTTAATTCTATTACAGAAAGGTACTTCTTGCAACTTTAGGGGAATTATTACTGCAGTCTGTTCCCATCAGTGATGGCACACATAAGAGAAGGTACTCAGAGAAGAAGGAGGTTTTCTTTACAAGAACACTTTTTTTTTTTTTTNNTTTTTTTTTTTTTGAACAAGGTAGATGGGAATACTTTTCATACTGGCTTGAGTTAAACTGGACAATTTATTTGTTTGTTGTTTTTTTTTTCTGGAGCAAATCTTCCACGTTTCACCTAGAAAGGGTTTTCCCCCTTTCTTGGCTTTAGCTTCTGTATAAATATTTACCCAATATTAATTCTATAGTTTCTGTGTGATCATCTTTAAATTGCTTTAAGTAATCATAATAAAGAATTACTGCATTTTTTTACAATAAAGACTGCATGCAGTTATGTAGGAAGACTGAAGGTAGTGGCTTAAATGTACAAAGTCAGTTGAAATACAGAAGGAAGGGGTTTGGCTCAGCAAGTTTGAGAGAAAAACGGAGCTGTTTCTGGAAGACCATTACAAGTGTCAGTCTGGAAACTGACCTCTGTACCTGCTAAAGAACTGTCTTAACACTGCTTTCCACTGCATGATCTTTTGGCTGTAAAAACAGCATGAATTTGAGGTTCAGAAGATCCTGTTGATGGCAAAGTAGGAGACAGTGAAGCTACACTGATTTCAAGAAAAGAAAAAAAGTGTAGGGCATTTGACAAAGGGTCCGCTGTTTGTTCACAGGGTTTTGAAAGCTGAGCTGCTGTAAAAATGAAGTTTGTGGTCTGATGTGAAAATTAAAAATTCCTCATTGAAACTTCTGGCAGTGCCTGGAGAGCCCTGGTTGTCTACGTGCTTTTAGACTTTGCTCCAGCACCTGCCCAGAAGAGGTTCATTCCTAGAGAGGGCTCTGTGAGAAGGCTCTGAAAACTTCACCAATTGAGCTGAAAAAGCAAAAGCAAAGGTGTGATAATGGGAGAAAAAAAACCCCTGTTGCACATTGCACACTTCTTCAGCAGCAGAGCTTTGTAGAGCAGTTGCATCAACCCATCAAGTGACACCTTTCCTTGCTCGCATGAGATGTTATACCTGGTTTTTACCCTGCTTATTTCTCACTCTCCTCCCTTAAGGCTAAGTTAAGACGGTTTATTTGCATGGAATAGGTGGTTATGAGTGTTTTATAGGCTGTGACTATTTACTTTTGCAGACTACCATTTTAATTCATGGGTGGCCCTTCCGATTTCTGGGTAGTCTCTAAATTAGAGTCAAGAGCTGCTTAGGGAGAATGTCACTGCTTCCTGCTGCTCCTTCACTGACATCCACATAAATACCAAGGGAAAGGTGTCCAAACCAAAGCTCTCAAACTGAAGGGTGCTCTGAGTCTTAGGACCATCCCTCACCCTGACAGAGAGCTGACATGAAATTCTGCCTCTGAGCAGCTTCAGACTTTCTGGGGTTTGAAAACTAACTTCAGATCTGATATTTGGCCTACCTACTTAATGAAAAATTGCATTTTGAGCCTCATCCTTCCTGAAGAGCAGTCTGTGCCAAATGCAACAAGCTTGAGATAAAAATGGATTTGCAGGACACCATGTCCCATCTCAGGCAGAGGTCAGCAGGATTTTGGAGACAAGTGGAACTGGCCCCTCTGCTGGAAACTTCTTTATTTGTCTCTGAGCTCCACAGCCACTGGTGTTTGAGACCTATGCAGGTGTGTGGTGTGGACTGAGCCATTTCTTTTGCTAAGAAGGGGATATTTGTCATGAGGGAAATCGTGGATTTTATGTGCTTGCATTTTTTTTCCTTCTTTAGCAAAAAGGGAACCTTTAGATTGCCAAAATCTTGTCTTAATATTTCACGGAAGTAAGTATTTTATAAACGCACATTGCAAATGGCACTATAAATTCTCCACTATGGAAAATTGCTATCTGGTTTGAAACTAGGCAGAATAAATAGAACTATAAAAGGTTACCTGCAGTAAACAGATAGGGTTTCCAAAACGTACCACATGAGATAGATTGGAGCTCATAGTAATCTGTTTTCCATGCTTAACATACACTCAGTATCATCTGAACTCTGTAACTGAGCTGCCATCTGTATCAATCCCGTTCCTAGATGTCACGGCCCTGTTAATGAAATCTGGAAGTGAAATTGTAAATGGAGTCAGTGAATGGTAGATGTCAGCCATTGCGTGATGGGCAATCATCAATCACCTCCTGTCAGTTATTTCTGTCTCAGTGAGTAAGCCTTTATTTAAAGCATAAAGTAAGAATGTTGCCAGACCACAGGAACAAGCCCTGAGCTGTTTGCAGGTGCTGCTATTCACAGCTGCCAATTAAACCCCTGACATTTCCATAATGGCCAAGAGGCAAAGCATACACACTTGATAAAACATTTTTGTAAAAATTAATCTCAGTTTATCAATACTTAACTTTTTTTTTTTTCTTTCCCAGAGTGACATGCAACATCCTACTTGGCCTATTGTTTGTTTGCTGTAGAAAGAGAAAAATATGAGTTGGAAAGCAGCCAGGACATTCATTTCCCCAGGAGATACAGTAGATTCCAGTGGTTTATTTCAACCCTTAACTGGGGAGGGAAGGCACAGTAGTGAGGAATCTCACCTTTGGAAAATGTTGTGTCTGCCCCTTGGCCCCCAGCCACATGCAGACGGTCTGCTCCCTTGCTTCACGATCCACACTGACTTTGAGCTTGGTAAAACTATAACCTTTGGTCTGGCAAACACTGTTGCTGAGGTTACCCAGCCCATTGTTGTTCTTTGCTGCAACACCAAAATTTTGCTTTACTTGAATTTTTATACAGATCTCTGGGTGTATTACTTCTGGCTGGTGCTTTTCATTACCTCTTTGCTAGTTAAGAAAAAAAAAAAACAACAAACACAGAACTCAACAAAATCCCCAAACACCAAAACTAAAAAATGGGAGCACTTTTTAATACACATGTTATTTTCTTTTGGGCAGAAGAAAAAAAAACAACAACTTTGTCAACTCAACTTATTAAAGGCATTCATCAGTACCACTGCAAATTTATATATGTATTTCATAAAATTGCCAGTGACGAGCTAGCTTTATTTTTCAGATAAAAGTATTTTCATGAAAAAAAAACCCCAAACTTCTACAGAAAAATAAACTGCTTAGTATTGCCACATGACATTTATAGTTTGGAGCACATAAAACTTTTCAGAGGTCCCTTTATCTTTTGCTCTCAGCTGTTTATAGTTCTTCAGGGATACAGTGATCTGTAAGTAAATACAGAAAAAGAAAGGGCTACATTCACATTTTCAAGGAGATTTTATCACACGCTGATTGCTTTACCCCATTTTGCTGCAAAGGCAGAACATGGAGTGGGAAACTGGACAGCACTGGGACATTTTAAAGCAGTCTTCTTCACTTTTTATGGTACTGAGGAAGATCATATACACCAACCAGTGATTTGAAGTGTTATTTTCACATGTTGTACAATCTGCTTGTAAAATTACACACTGTTGGATGAAATTAATTTTTGAAGCCTACAGAATTCTGCTAACATGATGCATTTTGAGCTGGCATTAGAGGTCTTGCTGGCATGTGTGCGTTAAATTTGATGTGATTTTTTTGCCAGATAACTGTGCTGGTAAAAGTGCTAATTATCAGATGCAGATATACCTGTGCAACTTTTATTATCACAGCTTATTTTACTTCACCTCACTGAAATAAACCATCCTGCCGTAAGCACTTCCCTGGCAGTGGAAGTGGATCTATACTGAGCAGTTTCTTACCTATCAGTGTATCTGGAATTTTTAAGTACAGATTGATCTTTACTCAGGTTTTTGTTTGTTTGTTTGTTTCTCTTCTGTGTAGGTGCCTTCTGAAGTTCCACATCACTTCAGATTTCGAGGAGAGATGTTGCTTCAGATACCCAGGACCCAGTTTGAATTCAGCTGATGCAGGTGATTTTCTGACATGGTCTGTAATTTTTCAAATGCTTTTTTTCTTTTTTTTTTTCCCATTCAAAATCATTCAAAGTGCTTGAGATCTACGAAAATGTGTTTAGCTATTCTAAAAGAATGTTAAAACCGAAGTCATGCTGCTGATTCAGTTTCTTTAGAACTTGAAGGCCTAAGATGGTTGAGTTCCATGTCATAGATCAGCTGATCCCACACATATCACCTGTTTACTTTGTTTTAAACAGAAAGTGTTACAAAAGGGAGGTTTAAAACAGTTAAAAGGCAAAAATCTCACAAGAGTGTCCACATCAGATGCTTCTCTGTTGCATATCTTTGTGGCCATAAAGTAACTGCTGGGATTCAACTCCTCTGCATTGAGCTAAAAGGCAAAGGTAAAAGATAACCAGGTCCCATTAGGCTCAGCTCCTCTGCTCTTGTAGACGTTACAGCAATAACAACATTGCTCTGAGTACATCCACTGGACAAGGTAGAAATGCCCAAGCTAGCTGTAAATGAACCATGGTGGATACCGGACACGGTCAAGATGAGACAGCAGAGAACACCGAGAGGACTAATTTACCCTGCTTTTTGGCAGTGTTAACTCCATATGGACCAATTTATTGTACCAGAAAGCAGGCTCATTTATGGCTCGCTCATTTATGGCTAGTCTGGGTACCTCTTTGCTCTACTGAAATTTGCAGTGCGGATATACTTTCTATTAAGTAAAAATACGGAGGTTGGGATTTTGAAGGCACCTATGGGCTTCTTTCAAAGGTGGTTTAAGAGGTTACCACCTCCAGCGATCTGCTTTTCAACTTCTCCTGGGGATATCATCATGTGCCCATCTAAGAGCTTCTTGAATTTACAGCACAATATTTTAGCTTAAGCCACTGAAGAGGATGTGCTTGCATTCAGACAGTAAGCAATAACTGAACCAGAGCAGATGTGTCTGTTGGTGTGGCAGAAGCAGGCAGACTGTTGGGTGTTAATGCTCCATATTGCTCATTTTACAGAGCCCAAAGAGAACTGGCTGCCAGGTCCTGTGGAAATGTCTTTCTGCTTTAGAATGCAACAGGGCTTCGCTACCTCATTCTCCTCAAATCCTTTCAGTAACAAAAGCTGTCAGCAATATTTGTCGCTTTAACGTTGCATAGATTCAAATGTTGATACCTAGTCACCTACTGCAACATCTGATCCAGATGAAGGAGCTAAAGCACAAACCTAGCTTTCCAGCATGACACCAGTGAGACTTCTGGGGAGCTTAAAGCTAAAGAGATTTTTAAATTAACATTTGTTCTTTCAAGCTTTACCTCTGTTTACTTCAGGGTAGTTAATACATGTGAACTCTTCTGGTGCAATGGGAGACGAGTGCACTGAGAAGGAGTTGGCATTCAAGACAGCAAACGAGTACTGGTAGTAATTCTTTCTTCTACTGCTGCAATCACTTACAGTGAGCTCCAGGCTTGTCTCTTGCTTCCCTGCTTCTGGGGCTTCCCAGCTATGATCTAGTGTGCTCACCTTACTAGCCAAGTAATGACTTTCATGCTGCTGAATCCCATCGGGACCTTCATGCTTCTTGTGGTCATCTTCATCCGTGGCTAACTTGTATTATCATTGGCACGCTTAAAATTGTGATGTTATGTTTCAAATGTTTTTAATGCTGAAACACACAAGCTCTTTTATTTCTCTTCTGCCTAGTAGGATTATTTCAGCTCCACACATGCAAAACCTCATATTATGCAAGAAATTAATCATACCAGGGTAAAGTAGCTACTGAAAAATTGCCAAGCACCATAAACATTGGTCAAAATGCAGGCCAACCATTTGCACAGCAAGTAATTGAAGCTAGAGGTTCATTGGAGCGACGCATAACTTTTCATTATGAATTAGAAAGCTTTTCAAACATAAAATGATATCTGAGAAGACTGCACTACCTAAAAGGTTTCAGTAAACACTGAAAAAAAAAAGTGTCAAAATATGCTGGAGAGGTCAATCATGCTTTATGGTTACTTGCTCCATGTAGTTTCACACACATTCTCTCATAAACAATGTCCCACACACTCTGCCCAGACCCATTATTTTCTTCAGCACCAAAGTGTCAAGGGCCAGATCCTCATTTGGTTTAAGTCAGCAGAGCTCTGCTGAGGTTGACTGCCTGCCATTGATTTATGCCAACTGAAGATCTGGCCTGAAGAGTGACAAAAATGTAATTTTATGTTTTATTTATGGATGTAAAACAATAGTCCTAAAGGGAGCAGATGTTCCATGTCGAGGAAGGTTTATGAAATGCAATTCCAGACACAAAAGCTAATCTCTGTGGTCAGGGAAGGCATGAGGCCTGTTTTACATGATGAACTTTAACTGAAATTTTGCTCCTTTGTGTTCATTTATTTCTTCTATTTGGGAGCTGACAAGCATCATTTAAGTTGCTTACCAACTGCCAGACACCTTAAAAAGCAATAGATAGTTGTCTTAAACACATGGAGAAGGTTGAGCAGTCTTCACATGTCTTCCCACTACCTGCTGAAATGGTATTAATTTGGTATCACATACTTTTAATTAAGTGGTCACTTCACTAAAGAAATTTCCATCTGTTTCAGATGGAGCTGTGGGGAGAAGGATCATTCAGTTCTATGGAGGGTTTTGCAATTGTAAAATGTCTGTTTTTTTCCAATTTGGAATGAAAACCAAAGCATTTTGAAAGTCTCTCAAAAAGAGAAGGGAGTGTCTGCCTGTAAGTCTCAGGCCCCAGACCTCTTATTGTCCCCAGTGCTGAAACTATTCCTTTTGTGGACCATCTGCCCTCTGCAGATCCTAGAGCGGGAGTTCCTTGGCTGCTCTAAAGCAGCTGCCAAAAATTGGAGTTAGGGAGATGAAAGCAAATAGGTGGTAACGGCCTGCTTGCAGGAAAGGCACAGTTTTTGAAATGCTCTTCATCATATTTTCTTTCAATGAGCTGCCATTCTTAACTCTCATGCCACCACACCCCACCCTAAAGAGGAGAGAGTGTTCAGTGATATGCCTTCTTCTTGGCTTTATGTGGCACAAGCACATACCACAGTGAGATCCGAGCTCTTCAGGGGCACAAAGCGATAGTCAGCTGAGCGGCACTGAGTCATATCAGATGAATTTTGGACTGAAAAGCGTAAGAAGGAGATTTTCTCCCTGACCTTCTATGTTCCTTCCCAAATCCTCGTGGGTCAAGCATGGTATGGAGAGAGCTGGAGAACAAGTTTTCCTTATCAGGGGCCAACAGTGACATCTGAATTGCAGCTTCAGAAAAAGAGGGCAAGTGGAAGAAAATTGGAGGTGGGTATTCCCGTGTGCTGTCAGGAGTGAAAGAGAGAAACAAAAATACAGATTGAGGGAGGACATAGATGAAGAACATATACAGGAGAGAGCAGGAGCTGACTCTCTTAATTTAGCTGGAAATCCCAAATTTAAAGTGTACTTTTTTTTCTGAAGCAGACTGAGCATAAGAAGTTTGAAGCTCTCCATGAGCCAAAATTAGAAAAAGAAACCTAAGGCTAAACTGCAAATGGGATGCAGGGAACACTGAAACATTTCATTCATGTTTCAGCATAATTTTTTTTGTTAATTCACTTTAGAAATCTGGTGCATCTTCATTCTAGTGCTTTTCAACACAAACAGAAGAAAGAACCACAACTTTCCATTCTAAAAACATCAAAGCGGGAGCTTCCAAGGTTATAAAAACACTTCATTTTTGTTCACCTCCCTGGATAAGAACTTAGCAGAACAAGTTTTTCAGAAGGTCTTTACTTTGTTAGACCTGGCATTTGTTCCCTTTCAAAGCCACTCTGAAGAACGGTTCCAGCTGCACATTTTCAAGGACCTAACTCACATCACGTGATGGGAGCTGTCTATGGAAGATGTCTCCACAGCCACACCAGGCTTTCTGGGCCTAAGTCTTCCAGTAGAGAAACAGGCACTTCAGAACACAGTCTGATGACCTGTTTTAAACTCTGCTTTAGGATGACCTAAATTAGGTCACAGCACTGTCTTTTAGTTTTTTTTTTTTTGGTCCCCATTGACTGAAAGGTAGTCTGAGTTGACTAATGCCAGGGTGACAACGATCAGATGAAGACCACCAAAATATTCTCGTCTGTGGGGATAGCTGCCACAGTATACTGTCGTGTATATATGTACTGTATACACACGTGCAGTGGTATATATACTCCAGATGCCACATGCAGGCAAGTGTGAGAAAGGAGGTTTATGTATTGAAGTCACAAAAGAGTAGTAAAATGCTGGAAAACGGGAATGGCTTAGTTAGAATGAAGGATGGAAGCAACTAAATTGTACAAATGCAAAGTGCGGGAGGAATATTTTACATGCTTAATTAACACTTGAAATGTGAAAACACAACCGAGGGAGAATAAAACGTAAGGCTTTCCAAGGGAAAGGAGTAAAGAGGGTGGGTTGTGATAAAGGGGGCAATAGTTTTCTTATCAGATTATCTGTTTAGTCTGGAGAGTAGTTTTCAGGAGAAGCAGTAGCCTCAGAGTTTGAGCCATTTCATACCAGAGCTTGGAAATGCACAATAGAGATCACTCCCATCTAGGCAGGGAATGAACAAATTAGAGTTGACCAATCTTATCCAGCCCTCGCTTCATTCAGCAGGAATCTTTTCCACTGGCTGAAGCAGGACTTGGATCAGACCCTTTTTTACCTCCTGTGTTGATGATGGCTGTCTGAAAAGGCTTAGGAAAAGACGCAAACTGGAGTCCAAGCATGACACCAAGAATGGCATTTCTGGGCTGCTATAAGGAAAAAAAACCAAGTATCCAAAAATTATGAAGCAGGCAGCTGGGAAATCGGAGGGACTTTTACAGCTGCAAGCTGAGTCAAGCTCTAAAATGTCTTTACAGAATTAAATGACATTGAGCTTGGGTGTCACTAATTCCCTTAAAACACATAAGGAAACACGTCTTCAATGGCAGCTCTAATGGCAGCGTCATCACTTGGCAAGTCTTGCTTTTGCCACAGCAGGGGGATAGCTCTGCATATCCATCTTATTTATATGCCCGCTATTTGAGAGAGGTTTTGTTGTGGATAACAAAACATAGATACATTTTATATCTGATTCAAAAGAAAACAATAGTAATAGAAGTGGGGTAACATTTTTGTATATGCCTGAGTGATTCCCTTTGCCTGTTTTCACCCTACCTAATGACAAACCTCACTTCAGTCTACGCTGCTTTAATTAATTTGACAGGACTGGAAACTTGCTTTTCCTGTTCACACTTATTATTCATCTCTTCAGAATGCCCTGTAGGGAGTACGAAGCACAATAAAGCAGTATTTACCAAATCCCTCAATGCTAAATACACCTTTTAAACTGACTCTGCACAATGCCATCAGTGAGAAGATCTGACTAAAGGGCAGCCAAAGAAAAACAACAATTTCCAGAGCATCTCTTTACGCATGGTTAGTAGGTCTGTGGCAAGGAAGGCAAGGAAGCCCCCCCTTCAAATTCTACAGTAGGCTCTGGGGATCCCAACTTACTCCTACTGTATCTGAAAGTTTTGCTGTAGCCAAAGCAAATGAGAGAGTGATCATATTTAATAAGATAATTGTTAGTTCACAAGAGCCACCGGGTAATTTCATACAGGCATATCTTTTAACCTTTCATCACCCAGATTAGAAACATCATAACACAACATAAAACACATCTGAAAAATCCATCTGAGACAGGAACTCAGAAACATGCAAGTAGAAATAAGTGGTTTGAGAATTAGAAAGTGTTTTGAGAAAACACTGAAATTGAATGTTGGGTTTCCTTTTTTTTTTTTTTTTAAATTCTCATTGCAGAAAGGGACCTTTTGCAAACACGTGAGATGATTAAGGAATTTAAAAAGTGAAACATGCTAACACGCTTATTTGCACATGCCAAGGAATTAACTCAGGCATTTCATATTTTAAAAGTGAAAGATCAATGAAAGAGATTTTCAGCAACAAGTTACCAGTTGGGTCCTCTGCTCTAATCACCATCTCCCGTTGCACCTTTACACCTCCAGAAATCTCACCTTATGTGAAGCTAAAGGTTAATTTTTCAAAGGGCTTGCGAAAATTTCTGCCCAGCATAGGGAAGCACTCTGCAAATACACTGACATCAACCCTAACTGAACTAACTCAAATACCAAATGGGTGGGGCAGTTTTTCCAGCTTTTTGCTCTTAACCTCCAAATGCTGGTTTGTGTGGCATTCAGCCAGGGTTGGATGCCACAGTATGCAAGTCACTTTTGAAAACAGGGACTTAAGGCCAATTTTCAAAAAATGGAGAGGCATTCAGCGGGATTTTTCAAGGCACCTGTGAAAACGGAAACCAAGTTAACTACACATGGGTGCTTTTGGAAGCACTTTTGAAAAATCTGAGATTCCTGACACTCTTCTGAAATATTTACAATGAGTCTTTTTTCCTAGATCCTGATTCATGTTGGAGAGTAGCAGATGCCAGCATGTTTTATGGACAAGCACACACACACACACACACACAAGCTTGCTTATTCCCTTTCGTCTTAGCTTTCTTCCGTTTATCCACTTCTTGACCTATGGAAGATTTGATCTTGATTCCATTTGCAGTCACAGAGATCTTACACCGATGTTACACTGTTCATCCCTGTAGAAATAGTTGGGGTTTACATCAGTGTGTTTTTCTGGCCTTGATGCAAAGCCTAATGAAGGCAAACAGAAGACTTCCACCAGTTCAGCTTGGTTTTGGATCAGACCCTAATAAGAGAGGAACTGGGCTTCTCGAATTGTTGGTAGCTCAAGTCTTTCAGGTGTAGCTCCTTTCTGAATTGCCACAGAGGAAAACTCTCTCAAAACAGATTGAATCTGGAATAAAACCTTGGATAATTGGAAGTAGAATGTGGCCATTGACTTCAAGGGGAACTACTGCATAAAAAAAGGTGTGCTGGCATTGGCCCTCACTGTGTTACATAAGAAGGATGGTTCTTGAAACTAATTAATCCTTGAAAAGATCAGCTGACCCATCTCATTGTTAGCAATACATTTTTAATTATTCATTTTAGTCAAGCATCATTTGAACACAAGTCAATTTGCAATTTCATTAGAGTACAGAAAAGGCCTGGGGTCTATTCCTGGTAAAAAGCAAAAAAATCTTTGGCAAAATTTCATAAAGGATGTTAATCCTCTAATTAATTTTATGTATCAGGCAAGAATTAATGTGTCCTGCTATTTAAGCAGAAATAATTTTGCCAAGAAGTGCATTTTGTCATACCTTTCCCTCCAGGAAAACCTCTTTACAAGCTTTGTGGCAAAATACCCTAGCAACTAATGACTAGCTTTGAAGCAACATTCACAGACCATTTGCTTCGATGACATTTGGAGCTGGGTTTTTTTTTTCTCCCCCTCCTTCATTCCAAAGTCCATGGTGAGTGTAGAGCTCTCACTGCACTGCCTTTGAAAACTAATCAATAAAGTAAGATTTGTCAGGTTGCATCTGAGGAATATCACATCTTTTAACTCCTTTCTTGGTTGAGTTGCTGTACACATTTTTAAACTAAACCTTATGAACAGATTTGAGTATGCTATACTTACCATATTCACAGGCACACAAGTGTGACGCGTTTCTTTTTCTCCCATATGAGAACTTCAAAAACTCAAAACCTATGCCAGCTAACCTTCTGTAAAACTAGCATTATATGGTCATCATACATAATCAAATGATGGATTGCATGTCAAGAAGTCACAAGTAGCACGTGTTTACCCCTGTGACAACTATGAGAATTATGGTATTGTGAAAATAGGGAAAAGTGACTTCACACCAAAGAACTCCAAAGAGAATGCAGCCGTGTTGTTAAATACTGAAACAAGTATTTATTAGAATAGTCACTAGTGTCAGTATAAATCCTAGAGCCAGACAATCTGTACTCACAGTAATGGATGGAGATCAGAATATGGGCCACAGAGTTTCATCTTTCTTGCAACTTTTGACTTTCTTTAATCAATGCTAAAATCTTTAGGTCTGATTTCTCATTTCAGTGGTCTTTGTGTAATATGTCTCAGCAGTACCTCATCTAATTTAATAAGATGCAAGCTAAGGAAGTACTTAAGTTACTTATCAAGGGTTTCAGATGACACATTATTATTGTACTCAAAAGTCAATATTTGCTAATCGTGTTAGTACAGGAACTGATCCAGGGTTACCATTCTTGAATTGCAAAGGCATTTTAGATTAATTAAACCTCTCTCCTCCTCACTTGACACATAGACACACAGCAGCCCCCTCCACCCCTCCAAGTCAGTGTCTCCATAAAAAAAACAGTCTAGTCCACAGCCTTAGGATGAAAGGTGAAAATGTCTCTTTTTCTGCCTCCTCTGTTGGTCTGGTCATTAGGAGTGTGACTTTGGGCATTGGGGTAGCGTGTTGAGATTGTGACCATTTTCTTCATCCCTGGTACGATATCAGATTGTATTCTACCTGTGATCTTTGCATGACGCTGTGGTTGAAATCAGGGGAGACCTGTGCACTGAGCAAAAGCAGAGCCAGTCTGGGTAGTGTGATGCAGGTTGAGAAAGCCTTATTGCTCATTTCAGCTCAGATTGCTCATCTAACAGGCTCACACTTTAAAGGTACTGAGGTGTTGAGCAAGCCTTATTCCACACAGTGGCAGAAGAGCAGTGAGTTTACACTGTATTATTCATTCTTTTTTTTTTTTTTTTAATCATACATAATGGAAACAGTTAAAAAATGATCTATGTCTGTCTTTCTTTTAAAGCTCTTGATGAATTTGGCATGCAGAACATGAAAAGATTTAGTGAGGTTCCTAGGGCTAAGTACAATGTGAGTAGGTGATACACAAGCTTCCACATGCAGAGCCGCCAGTGCACTTCTGTTATGCCATCCTTGGTCTCCTCTGAGCATACTGGCAGCTGCTCAGAGGTGATGCCTGCGCCTGAACATGTGCACATCTCAGATGTGGCGACTTCCTGATACGATCCTATATTTATTCAGAACCTGATTTAGAATGACATACAGATTTGCCTTGAAACAGGAATCTCTTGGGGGCTGAAAGGTGGCTTACCTCTTACCTGGCATATATTGGTGTAGTTTGTGTATTATTGTGCTTTTCCCTTACTCCTTTAAGCCATTATTATACAGGTTCAAATAGTGTAGATTAAAGGTTGATGTGAAAATAGTTGATCAGAGTGGAGAATTGGAATCGGTCACATCAGGAGAGATTCTGACCTACATAAAACTTGGGAAAAACACAACAGCGAGCCTGTCTGCACTAGATTAGCCCAGATTTACACTCAAAAGTGGGCTAGCAGTACTGGAACTCACAGGTCTGCTTCACTATTTAGTTACCTGGAAAATCGGTGTATTGCAGAGACATACAGTGGGAGGGGTTCAATGTTACCAGGAGCTTGAAGTGATACTTTGTGTTAAATTGTACAGTGACTGCATGTTTGATTGATCTAGGCAGGTAGAACATCAACAGGCAAATTAAAGGAAAGAGTAACTGTTTTGATTGCTGTGATATCCCATCTGCTTACATCTCAGAGCAACCCCGTATTAAGTAAAATACTCCGATGTGTATTTTACAAAGTCAAAATGACACATTCTGTTTAATATTCCAATTACTGTTGACTATTAATCTGAATGTGCTAATAGTGACTGTCACAAAACTCTACCATCTGAAAGCCTCTAAGCAGTAATCACTGTCCTCAGGTCATTTTTTGGTATTCATTTCATTTAAAATATGAGACAATTTAGCCTTTAAAGTAGTTCCTCCTCCCCTCCTTTTTTTTTTTTTAATTAAACATTATTTTATGCATGTCTTTTAACATACTAATTGATTCACGTAGAGCTACCAAACACAAAGTGAGTTACTAATCCCTTTTATTTATTTATTTTTCTTTAAAATCAATAATGATGCTATTTTTAGCTCACTTTGGGAAAAAAAATCTCAGCTATTTTTTTCCCTGTGCGTGTATGTTTGCCTCAGCTGATTGTTAGGACAGGGAAAGTCACACCTTTTACTGTTCTATGCAAACTGAATTTGCTAATCTTAGCTCATCTCCCAGTGGAGTGCCTATCTGTGTCGCAAATGTCACCTTTGAAACTGGCACTAATTGGCATTCATGTTGGACGTCTCAGTGGAATGGCCATAGGCACAAGGTGAAATTTTGGCTCTGTTGAAGGCAACAGGAGTTTTGTCATTGACTTTAATAGGGTCAGGGCTTCTTCCAGAAAGTGAACTGTCTCTCATACAGATGTTCATACTGGGCTGTGAGATTCAAACCCTCTGTGTTTGCTCATGACTAATAAAATCTGTTTTTTTGCTAACCTTCATCCTTCCCCTGCTAGGATCTAGTCCTCTTCTTACAGGACAGCGTGAATAAGCCCAGATAAGACCTCCAGATTCCTCTTGTACTGTCCTCCCCAAGCACCAGCTCCCTTCTTTTTCATGATTCTTGATGATAATGTCTTTCCAGACACAGTGCAATTTCTCTGTCTTCTGTTGTCTCTCGATTCTTCTTTTGTTCTTGTGTATTTTTAACCACTCTCTGGTTTTGAGACCCTCTGTGCCCAAGCATGCTCTTGCAAAAATGAAATTCCTTTAATTCATTCTGACTTTATAAGAGCCCACTAATTTCCTCATGTTTCTTGTCTCTACCGTCTCAGAAGCTGATATTTGTTTCCACTTTTAAAGTACAATCTCTATCTCTGATTTTAATAGACAGGCTTCTGCAGCTCCTGTACTCGGCTTCACTGGAGGACAATCTTTGCTGTTTTCTTCCCTGATCTCTCTCTCCCAACACGTGGTTTCTGTAATTCTCTCTTTTCCCTGTTTGCTTTGGAGATTGCCCCCACTGACATCTCCTCATTTTTTTTGTGCCTCCCTTTACCACCAGTTCTCCTCGATGCTTTGCAGTGGTATCTGTGGGAGAATCCTCAATCTACATGCCCTTCTCTACCAGTAATGCTCTTGTCTGAACTTCTGTAACTTTCTGCTTCTGCACATCCAGCTGCCAGTCAGTTTTTCCAGACACATTTAGAATATATCTGAGAAAGGAACTTAAAAAGGCATCTCTCTGTTACCCGGAGGACCATTGCAAATACCCATCTTGACCAACAAAAAGTGAAGCACATCTGTGGGGCCAGGGTGAGAAATCACGGGTTTCCCACTGCAAGTGTTCCTTCTGTGCAAGGACATTTTATGTATCGGAGGTTGATGTTCATTGCATTCGGAGGAACAAATCCTCCAGTTGTGTAAAGTGCTCCCTGCTCCACAAAGGAGCTGTTACAATTTACACCAGCTGAGGTGCTGCTTAGCGGTTTTGATTATGGGCGTTATTTACTCATGGCTAGTTAGAGTTCCTGTGGAGCTGTTACAGCACTATCAGGGTGTAAATCTTTCTTTAGATGCCTTTGGAGCAGTTAGGAGATAGCATGCCCATCTGTAAAGGAGAAACATCCTTTAGCATATGCCTGGCATAACCTTACAATAGAATGGTGCCAACCTACTATTTTTACCTAAATGAAGATCTACAAAAAATGTCCGCTCAGGATAGATTATTAGGAAGTGAAAAACTCCCTCTGTGTTTAGGCATAGCCCGTTTCATTCATTGTCTGTGTCTTTCAACAGTTACATCCCGGAATAAACCTAGCTCCTCATCTACCCAAGAAAGAGAGTTGTGCTGACTTACCTACTTTTTCTTCTAGAAATTGTTTAGTCAGGGAATGGTGTCAGCCACTCTTTTATTGAAATAAGTTTGTTAAACAGTTAAACAGCTGCTTGATGTAGTCAAAGACTAAGGTACTGTCAAAGAGCAACAACAGTTCTTTCTCATTCGAGTCAAATATTATGTGAGTCACTAGAAATTCAACTGTGTGGCTAGCCTGTTAAACACAGCTAGTTTCTGTGCATTCACAGAGGTAATTCCCATCTCCCTGTGATGGGATGCAGCTGTGCTGCAAAGATCCTGTGCCATTTTCATGGCAAGGCTCTAAAATACAGACATTTCGTAACACTTCCCTCTCCCCGCAACACCACAAGCGGTGCCAGCAAAAAAATAGGTTGAAGAAGGAAACCTTTACTGGTGTTTGTAAACCTCCTTGAGATCAGCATGCACAAATTGAGCAGTGAGTAGGAGGAAGGAAAAGCTCTGTCTCCTCAGTCTTTGTCTGTTGTCCACTCCTCAGGGAAAGCTAGTTCTGCAAAGCACAGCACAGTATTTCAGTGCATTTCGTAGATGTAGTATGTGAATTGCAAGGGATACAAAACCGTCCTACAGAAAGATGTATTTCTAGGTAGTGCTGTGGGGAAAAACTAGGTCCCCGTGAAAAAATATCTCCCTAGCAGTTTTTAGCTTTAAAGATAATAACTTACAGGACAACTTCCCAAGAGTGTTTTTGCAAGTCAGTTGTACCATAACACATAAAATTACAGTGAGCCTCCATTAGTAGTACTGTGGCTACTTGTGTAATCAGTTTTGAAGAATGTGCTCCATCAGTGAAAATATTTTGATTTAAGATTATATTGAAGAGCAGTATAAAAGTTACGCTCTAAATTACACTTTAAAATAAGTCCCATGGTACATCCCTACAATATATATAGCATGCTGACTCCATGTAATTAAATTCTTGTCTAAAGTTGTCATTAAGTTGCAGTAAATATTGAAGAGAGCTTCATTTTAAAATAGATTTACTTCTTGATTTTAGCTGATAAATATTCCTGTATAGAAAATTAATTAAATCTTCATACCTATATATAGTAGGGCAGGACCAATGGTTTTAGCTGTTATGAGCAGGCAGACTGGCGGTGGCTTCTGTCAGCAGCAAGACAGCTGACTGATAACAACATCAAGAAGAGCACAAGGTCGCACACAAGGCTTGTCAAGGAATGAAAGTCCCAGGCCCTTTTCCATTTTCTCTTATTCCTAGGTCAGAAATAACATCAAATTACTTACTAATTAGTGAACCACAAGACTTCACGTGAATAAGAAAAATTAGGCAGGTTTGGAGGAAGAAAGTAATCTTTTCTCACAGTGGCTGAAGCCATCATGGGTACAACATTAACATTAAATTGATGGGGATGGGGAAATTACACTGAATAGACTGGGAGAGAGAAGGGTCAGCCCTTCAGGGAGTCTGAAAAATAATGGTATTTTTCAGAAGTTTGATGAAACTCAGTGGGAAGAAGGAGGAGAAAGTCTCAAGAAATCTGCAGAAGACCTCGAGTGTCCATTCAGTCCTATTAGTCCCTAGAGAATCTATGCTGGATTGTCAAGCTTCAATTGGAATTTCCTTCTTTGAGAAACTCCATTAATTAGTCTGTAGGAAATCAGGCTTGGTTACTTTCAGTGCTCACAAAACTGCTTGTGTTTTTTTTTTCCTGGAACATAGACAGGCAGATTGCCTGTCAAATATATCCAACGTGCCTTCTGAGAATCTCTCTTGCCCTTTCATGAATGTTTGAATCTCTCCACTTCCCAAATGTATGCTTGACTGACATTTTTATAACTAGCAGCTGGTTTATCTAGTTTCATTGGTGCCTCAAACTTTCTCAAGAAAATGAAGAATGGTCTTGTCTTTGGTCTACACCTATTGACATTATCTTAAACCATCTTCAAATTTCATTCCATTCACCTCTATAACTCTTTCTACAGAGGCTGTCCTCCAACTTTTCTTCATATCTCTGTGGTTATCTATTAGAAAACTGTCACTTGGGCAGACTCTTTTTAATGTGTTATATTGTCAAGATTTGACACTCTAATGTAGTGTATTCAAACTTTTTTGATCTCTAGAAACTTTTCACTGGTGAGGTGGAGCCTTTCAGAAATTTCACATACGTAGATTGTTGTCTAGCATATAAAAACTTGCTGTTCTCATCCCGCCCATCCTTTAGAAGCAGTCCAAGTATTCCTCCCCCAGTCCACAGATAACAGATGGTACAGCTTGAAAACATCAAACTTGGGATCCTGAAATGTCAGAAGTGAGTGACTTATACCTTAGAAAATATCTGAGTTAAAGATCTGACTAAAAGGAGATGCAAATTTGAAACTCGGTAGATAGATCCAATCTCCCACAAAGGAGCAGGAGTCTGGTTATTGTGGAAGCCTTAACAGGACGTGATTCCTAGTTAGATCTACAGAGCACGCGTAACCACCACGTCAGACATTGAGGGATTACACTTACCAGGGGAGGGAGAGGAAAAAAGCCCTGAGAAGTTTCACAGAAGCCCATATGAGATTTGGATGGCAGTCTTCTGTGAAGGGCCTATGTCAGCCTTTGTACCCTTGGAGAAAACTGTGGAGAAAATGAGTCTGTGAGACTTAGCCCCCAGCACATAAATGAGCATCGCTTTTTTTTTTCCTTCCTTGCTATTGCTTGGATATCTGGTGTTAAAAACAAACAGAAAATCTGGGATATTCAGATGGTTTACATTGGAAATAGAGGTCTTTGCTGGTTTGACTGCCACTTCTGGCTTGCACTGAAGTCACCCAAGTCAGCATGCTGAAAATTGAGCAAGTGATCTGGAAAACATAGTAATTTTATAGATTTGAGTTTCATTTATTCACATGAACACCTAATGAGGTTCAATAACAAACCAGTTATTAGGGTTAATGGCATCTTCATTTACAGCATTAGAGTTTAAGAAAAACATCTGGTCCTATCCAGGTACAGTGTGGCCTATCAGAAGCAACCAGGAAGACAGGAATTCAAATTTGTGATACTCCTAAGCATACCTTTCAGGTTTTTGCTGTAGAACAGAAGAGCCAATTTAAAACAAAACAAAACAAAAAAAAACAGCAAAAAAAATAGTCCTTTGCAAATCATTATCGGGGAAGGAAGTGTTAACACTTCATCCACTAAAATGTTTTGGAAGTGTTAGGTAAGCCTTGGAGAACACATTTTTCTTTCTCTCATTTTGTCTATTTTATTTCTCACTGAGGTTCAGCTTTCTGCAGGTCTCTAACACCTAAAGGTGCAGTGAAGTGGGATGTTTAAAACCAGCTATTGATCCAGCTCATTTCATAGTACGGTGAATCATCAGTGTAACTTCCCATGAGTAGCTTCTCCAGCTGCTTAATGGCCTTAGACACTCGTCCTGTAGCCCTTATTCTGCAAAACTTGCCCAGCATCCCCCCCCGACCCACCGCCCACAAAAAAATTACCCCAACTCTAAATTGCTATGCTCAGCATAACAATGGAATGTCTTATTTGGACATCTTCTGTTCATGGGGAGTGTGACGGTACAAGCAAAGCTTCATTCCCATGTCTACATGGGGCCTAATTTCCAAGAGTTAAAACCTGAATCAAGTTTTTTCTTTAGTGAGGACAAGCTGCAAAAAGCAGACAACCTCATTAAGTAGGAAATCTATAAATCCTGTAGTCCTTTCCTCACCTCTGTTAACTATGGTGCTCGAGGTGAAAGCTGTTAACTGCGGCTTTTAAAAGGTATGTGTAAATGAAATCTTTTCCCCAAAAAATCTGCATAAACAATAACAATTTCTGATAAATGCAATGCTCTTTTACTAGATTTATGTGCTAAGGACAAGAACTACTTACAATAATGAAATGCATGGGCTTGATTCTTGATTTGTCTGAGTCACTCCATTAGCTCCAGTGCTTTAAGGAAATTGCTGCAAGAGTAGAATCAGGCCCTTAATGGTTTGCTAGCTACCATCCTGACATTACACCCAGACAATAGTCACAGAAATTTATATTTAGTTCCACAAGAACAGTACATTAGATATCCTTAACTGTTTTATGAGGCAGGAATTTTCTGACTATTCTGACAAAAACACCCGTATGCATAGTAACCAGAGCTTTGAACAAATATTGCAGTTATGATTTACAGCACAATTACCAGAGTCTCCCCATCTTCATCTTTGATGGCTACTTACTCAGGCTGTCATTTTTAGCTCCACAGATTATATCTGCCTTGGCCTCTTCCGCAAACACTGGGTTCACTGGAGTGTGTTGCAGACAATACAGCTCTCAAACAATGAAGCATTTGTGCTCATTTTCTTCTATTTTATCTTTGGAATTCTACTATTTAGGTCACTATCTGTTGCTTCCAGCTATTCTTCCCTGACAAATTGTAGCTCTTTTTCGGCTTAAAAAGATATAATCAATGAATTCATCTACGTTATTCCTCTGGGTATAAAGGTCTAGATGTAATAAGTGGTACATGCAGGATAAAATTACATTGCTATTCCTCAACGGCAGCTCCGAGATTGTGCCTTACAGGCCAAAATTTTAAGAGCTGCTGGCCCCTTTAAATACTTCATACAACTAACACAATAAAGACCCAGCAATACTAAATTTCTCAAATGCTTTAAATGATCCCTCACCAGCATGAACTACAAGGGTGTGAATGTATGTATGTATATCCCACAACACATAATTTTAGCTACAGAGGAGAATAATGATGAACAGATTAGTATTATATCTGAGCGTATCTGCCTGTCCTACAAGAGAAAAAACATCACAAAAAAGCCACCACAGGTTTTACTTCAAAAAGATAATCCTCAGATTTCAGCATGCAGTGTCACTCATTAAATCTGTCAATATCTATGGGATTAAAATTATATTCGGGTGTGGGGACATCCAGGAATTCCAGTTGCATTTAAACTTAAGCTCAGTGATTGCTCAGCTCATGTAAAAAATTACTACGCTCTGAATGAAACGAAGATGAGTGCTTAAGCAAACAGTCATAAATTAATTTGTAATGAAACATGACAGTCATAATTTAATTTAGAATGTATTTAAGACTGTTGTTACTATTTGTATAGGTCTTTTTTTTCCTGGAGGAAGACGTGGCTTCGTAGTGAAATGTTACCTATTGAAATACTAAACTTCTTATTTGTACATGTGTATTAATTAATTAAAAAGATGTAGATCCTTTCTTAATGAAGATCTGTTGTCTACTGCAAGCAGCCAGACAAGACACTGCCTCATTGCAGCACTTGCAGTCTCAGGGGGTGACCGAGAACCTACCAAGGAAGCCTGAGGGATGCTGAGCATCACCTGTAAAACCTGAGGGGTCAGGAGGCTAACGCTCAACTTCCTTTCTCAGTGACAAAGAGAGGGAACATAGCTTGAGAGTAAGGAGTAGGGCTGCAGCTTCTGCTCTACTAATCTGCTTTCTGAAGCTGTTTGCAGCATAGTAGGAAGAGATGAAGGGCAAGACTAGCACTGACTTAGACCGTAGGCACTCTCAAGAAAACAGATCTGTGGCGGGTAGTCTTTAAATATATGTGTGTATATATATATACAGTTTATTTTTCTCTAGATTTTTTTCTACATTTTTTGAATGGTTCTGACCAACCAATATGAATAGATTTTTTTAAAGACAAAAATTCTTACCTTGTGGAATTTTATTCTGGATATTGTAGTTTTTCTCTTTGGTTCCTATATCTGAGTCCTGCTGACTATTCTGCCTCCATTGACTCCACCAGTGATACTAGATGGGGTTAATATATTGTTCTAAACTTTCCACTGTTACCAAAAGTGCCTAGTAAAAATGGCACAGGAGTGGTTTAATTTGAACACAATAAATTAGTTCTCTAAGAGCATCAAGTCACAAAAAAGAAGTACCTCTATTGTTAACTGAGAGATTTTAACTGTAGGGTATTTGGGGATGATTTGGGTACAACCAGAAATTGCTTGGTCATTTGTCCCGACATCAGCCTAAGAGACCATGATCCCAAGAACTTATGATTTCTATTTGAAAACTGTTTTAAGAAAAAATCCAAACAAATTACAAGCCTTGAAGTGTAATATCTATGCTAAAAAGTAGTATTTATGAAAAGTAAAATTAAGTCCGTCTGTTACAATTAGTTTAATAGGGGAGGGCAATGGATACACTTGTGGTAAACTCTCAAAATTAGCATGTTTCACACTCACTGATCAGCAGATCCTTTAGATCAGGCTGAAGAGCACACAGGAAGTACTTGGGTAAGTGACAGTAATTGGTCAAAAAGTAGTTTGTCTTCCTCCAGTTAGAAAGTTTGTGAAGGCTCCTTTCCACATCCCTCCCAGCAACAGAATTCCCCTTGTCATACACCAAGCTCTTACTTGACAGTCTTAGGTGGCAGGAGGGTTGGTTAGATGCTTGTGTTAAAGGATGAGCTGGTATATTCTTACCCTGCTCTCAAGATGAAACCAGTGGAGACCTTTCTACCCTGGGTGATGAGAAAATCAGCATCATCTGGAAGAGGAATAAGCTGGTTTTAAACTTTGAGTTTGCTCAAGGAAATCAGGATGTATCACTTTGTGTGCTGAACTTGGCTTGCTGTAGTGTGCTTAGCCTTAGCATTTCATCGTATGTATCTAGTGTTTATCCCGATGTCAAACCTAAGTAAAAGTTAATCCATTCACATCAGAGAATGAGACCTTCCTAAAAAAAAAAAAAAACCACTGCCCTGCACTCACAACAGTTCTTAGTTCCCTCATCTTCACAAATCAGAAGTATAATTAACCATATTACTCTTGAAAACAGAAGTGATCCTGGTTAGTTTACAGAATGATTTCTAGAGAAATAGCCTGGGAAGGGTCGATAAGCTGAACACTGTCCTAGGAAAAGCCTAACCTTTATATCAGTACCTTAAAAGACAATTTTTTAACTCTCACATTTTTCATTGCCACTTTCTTGGCCAATAGTGCATCTGGCAAAATACCCAACAATTTAGATTTCCCTACACCACCACAAAAACAAGCATATCCTTCAGCTACATAGCTCAAACTACATTCTCAGGGTAAATAAAATGTTCACAACAGCCACTATTTGGTGTTGACATTTATTTGTCATGTGGGCTTGCAAAACTTGTGTCTTAAAAACTGAACACTTCCGGCAGAGGCTTGACAACACAAAAGTCTTGGCAATTCACATTATGTTATCTAGTAAGGGTATTACTGCAATGAAAAGCTGAAAACATTTTTTCTGAGTTAATTTTCAGTCAGATCTGTAAGCTGCTCCAACTCCTCATATATTGTACAACAGCTGAAGGAAGGGGAGCTGCAGCCACAGACTAAGTAATGCTTACTGGGTACCAGCATGGTTGTTGGGGGACTTGGGGATTTTATTTAATGATCAGCTAACCAGCAACCCAGAATGGTGGTTAATGCAACAGCAAACTCACTAGTTTGAAAACTAGTGTAATTCAGTATTTCAGGACTCCACTGCAGATGGCAGATTGTAAAACCAGTTCCTCCACTGAGGATTTCTAGTTTAAATGGATCAAGGAAGCACTCTGTCACTGCTATAGGTAGAAAAATTGAGGCATGGAATAATTGGGTAAAATACCAAGAATTCAGGGAGAGTCCATATGAAATCTCCATTTCAATCCCTCCACCTCACCAGTTTCTGCAGTACCGTATTTTTCAGAACAAACTAGAAAAATGTAAAAAAAAAATGTTTTAATGCTGATTTACAAATAAACAATACTTACATTGTTAGGAGTTACAAAGATGGCACATACTACAGAAACCAAAACCTAACCTTTGGAACATTGCAAAGTTATTAATTTACAAAGAAAAATTACAGTAACTTTTCATAGCATCACGTTTACATATAAGCATTTTTCAGTTGAAAAATATCTTGCAGCTTACCCACAGGCAGTTCTTTGAAGTTTGAGCTCTGCACTCACCTATCACATTAAGAATTCTCAGACCCTGTTAAGCTGACATGACATTGCATTTTTATGTTTTAACAGCCTTTCGTTTGAAAAAGATGTATAACCCAGTAGGCTAAACTGAATCGTAGGTGTTGAGATTCCACCTGGTGTAGTTTAGATTGCTCATGGTTTGGTGAAATGACATAGGCTAGCTTTTTTAATTAGCTCAGTAATGCACATTTAGAAAAAGGTGATCCAACTTCATTAGCTAGGGGTTTTCCATTTCTTCACAAAGAGAATTAAAAACAAACAAACAAAGTCCTTTCCAGGATGCTTTTTCACCCTATGAAACTTATATTCTTCCTTCTCTGTGTACAATGCTTAAAGGAGATTGAGAACACTTTCCAAATCCTGTTAATTTCCATTAGTTTTGTGCTGTCAGATGTCTTATAGATTGTACTTTCTTTAAACCAAAACTTAAAAACTTTCTTCTACCTGAGTGTAAACATTAGTATTTCTTAGTCTGTATGTATTTGAGTCTCCTTCTAGATTAAAATATTTGCTATAAGCGTGGCTCAAACACATACAGTCTGTTTCTGACATCTTCCACTTATTTGTGTATGCAAATGCTTTCATGCTCTGATGATTTTCAGACCATCCCCTTTCAACACATAACGGTATATGAACTCACTACAATTTTCAGTGTGCTGAAGGTAGCCTGGGACTACACATTCAGAACACGTAGGTTTTAATTAGGACTAAATGCCACCCAAGTATGAGTTACAGAACTGTAAGGTCAAGATTTTTCTAAACTGAGATGGACAAAGGGTTGCCATCAGTAGCTGTGAACAGAGTTTAAAAAGTGTCTTCCAGCATTACAAAATCTGCCCTCCCAAAAACTTACTCCACAGACAAAATAAACTCCAAATTCAAGCATCTTTAACAACTGCCTGCATCCTGGATTTTCTTCGTGCAAGAGCTTCTTGTTTTTTCCTTTCAATCTCTTCTTGAGAACATTTCCTATTTTTCTGTTCCACCACAGACACTGTAAATAAAGAATATCTATTAGGAGTCTTCAAGTTTGTTCAATATGTATTTTAACTTACCTGTTTTCAGTGTGTTTGAAGATCTATGGCAAGAGCACACTATTTTGACATACTAGGCACAGAAGTTAAAAATGGCTCATCTATCCTGTCCCCAAGGCAGGAAGGAGGCTAAGATGCATGACCTTTGTAGTGCTACCGATTACTACCTCCCAATGAAAATACAAGAATGCAGACGTTTGCTTCAAGGAAATTTTACTTGGCTGCCCTTCATGTGAACCTTGTGACATCAGGAGTCAACATAGGAGATGGCAATGTGTTAAGAAAATGAAGGCTATTGGACTGAAAAGGGCTCTCCAATTTAGTGAGTTAGGCAGAGATATTGGCATAGAGATGGTATAGGCACTGGGGTCAGATACAGTACAGGTGTCACACAAATAAAACCAGAAAGGTTGAAAAAAAGGTCAAAAGTAGCAATAAAAATTGGCAAAAGAGACAAGAACATGATAGCTAAATGTAATATTTTATGTGTTGCATTACAGAACTATAAATTCCCATACAATAAAATCCTGACCTCACTGGAACCAACAGGAACACTCCCTGCACATGTCAAGCAATGTTACTGGTTTTATACACTGAGTTCCAATGACTGTATTTTTAATAAGTAGTCTTTCAAACCAGATAAATAAAACAAAGGGTCTGTTTGCTTCTTTAAAACCAAAAAAAGCGTCCATGAAAAATTACAGCTGTTTTTGAAAGGGTCACTTAACATCCATCTCTTTGTTGCAGCAATGTCTTTTCACCAAAAATTTAAGATGAGAACAGTTGTTATCTGTAAAGACAATCTGTGCTGTTCTTTTTCATTCCTTTATTCTCTAGAACACTCCACGGAATGAGTAGTTATCTCTCCCTTCCCCTTAAGATCTGAAATTGCTACTTTCCATTTATCTACTTCTTTGCTGGGGAAGAAATACTGATAAAATACTCATTCTTCAAATAATGTTGGCTGATAGCTTGCAGGCCTTTTTTATCTCCACCCCCCATGTTGTTGTAACAGTGGTTCCTGAAAGTTGAGATTGACGTACTATGCTCTGAAGGCATGTTTTATCAAAATTAATATTGATGAAAACCTCACCAAGCCATGAGATCAAGTCAAAAAAAGACTGATTGGCACTTGCTTGGTTCTGCATATCCCTAGCAAGTAACACCAGTCCTTGGAATATTTGCCCAAGAATAAAAATGCGACTGACCTCCCCCTTAAATGAAAGGGGCCGTTAATGTTTCAACTGATAACACAAGAATATTTTCACTGGCAGCTTTAGCCACAGAGTGAACAACAACAGAGGCTGAGGTTTCAGAAGCATCAAATAATTTCAGGTTCCAATTTCCAGGTGTATAATAAGAAATTGGCATTCCCTATCACCACCTGCCTTCTCCTCCTGCCACACCACTAAGGGTGGTTTTACAAATCATGGTTAAGTTTGAATGTTTTCCAGAATGAACTGTAAATTAAAATACAGATTCACACCACAACATTTATTACGTATGAAAATAGTAGTATTTTTAAGTAGCAATTTAAGAATAGTGTATGTTGGGTGCTGCCAGCAGCTGATACTTGATCCTACTGACTCTGAATGTCTATGGAAAGAGAGTGGTCAAAAGTATTCAGAGAAGCGGAATGAAAATAGGAAGCAGAAGTCCTTAACTACAGGAATTCAAGAGGTGCATTGGGACAGTCTTATTTTGGGGAAAATAAACTCCAGATTCTCATTATAACATTTACTAATGCCTGAACTGAACGGATGAATGTTGAAGCCTGTTGTACATTGCAATACAATATACATTTCTCTGATATCCTGATTACAGGAAGAGAACAAACAGTTATAAAATAAAGACAAATACCTGATGCAGGCAGCACAAATGACTCGGAAAGGTGCCTCTTGAATGGTGGTTTCTTACTGTCAAGCTTGCTGTGCAAAGTCACATTCACTTTATTCTTTCTTCCTTCCAAATCTTGCAGAGTAATTCCAATGTCAGAATGACCTCCTGGATTTTCAGACCCTACATGAAGGGCACCCTGAGAACTGTTAGTCTTTCGGAACTTAAACTTCGAAGGCATAAGTGACATTTTGTTACCAGAACTGTTATTTGGCGTTTTTCCTGTATTATACAAAAGAGCTGGGTTGTCTAATGTTTTGCTACTAAAAATGTTTACTACATTAGCAGGAGTCACTTCTGAAACAGTCTCTGGTGCTGACACAGAATTTGACCTGTACCATTTTCCCAAAACAGTCTTAGTAGTGTCTCCAGAAGCAGCTTGATGGCAGTTTTCAGACAGCGTGTATTTCCACTCCATAGAAGGACCCGAGATCACAGTTAGAGGACTCGAGACATTTTTACAGTTCACTGTGTGACCCGATGCGGCCAGCCTGTGTGTAACCTTGGATGAATTCCTACAGGAATGGTTGAGTGAGAAAGCATCCTGGTTTGCATTTGTTTTTTGTGCTAAGAGATCAGGCAGTCTTTGTTTAGATGCTGGGAAGCTGGTACCAGCATTTGATCTGGAATTAGTACTGGCTTCTTGTACCGCTTTAGCTCTTTCATTTCCTTGTTTAACATCCTGGCTCTGAGTCTGCTTTTCTATATCATCACACACCTGATACAACAATTCGTCATCCTCACAGTTTGCATCCCAAAGACTGTCAGATTCACAAAACATATCTAATATCTCATCAGAAAACTTAAGTTCATTCCAGTCATCAAATGAGAGAGGACACTTCTTTGGTGTTTCAACTTGATTTAAGTGACTTGAACTAGCTTGGTTAACGATTTTAGTTAGATCATGAGGTTTCATATTGGTAGAAACACTGGATGGTGGACAGAAAGTATTTGTGTTATTCCCAGATTTTTCAGTCCATTGTCTATGAGGATTAGATCTTGGAGGAAAATGAGAAGGGTCATTTTTAGGCCGAACAGCTTCACTTCCACTCTTCACTTTGGATGGCATTGCAACAGGAAGATAGTTCAAATCCCTGGTTTGGGCACTTGCCCAAACAGTGCTTGTATTGTCTGGCTTAACTTCACATTTGCCATGAAAGGCCGTGCTCTCAGTCTTTGAGTTTTCTCTCTTACATGGCTTTTGTAAAGAAAGAGATTTTACAACATTTTCTGTATCTCTACTAGAATTTTTCAAAGCCGAAAACTGCAAACTGTTAGATTTGGGTATATTCCCCAAACAGGCTACTGAATTGCAGCTACTTCTTTCCTTTATTCTGTCAGCATCACTGAAATCGTTCACTGACACATTTGTAGGAGGCAGTGGTGCTTCTTCAGTACTTACCAATTCAGGATTTTGGGTTATTTGCATCACAAAAGAGTCATCTGCCAAAAAATCTGTATCCCAGTCATCAAAGTCATCATCAATTACTCCATCAAGCTTACTGGAGACCACCAATTGTGCCTTCAAAGAAGGAGGATTCTTTTTTGCCAACATATGAGTATCAGGTTTTGGAAGAGTCTTGCTCACGCTTTCTAGTGCGCACAGAGTATCTTTTTGATATGCCTCTGAATTACCATGTTGAATGTCTTTAATTTTCTCAGGAATGTGTTCTTCCTCCAAAGTGCCTTTATTTTCATGGACACTATTGTTTAAAGAAATACCTGATAGGCCTTGGCTCAGCTGTCCACTACACTTCTGGGTTGAGCAGTCAAAAAGAGCATGAAGGGCTATTTCAGCCTCCAGGTCTATAGACTTTTGACTGCTAGAGTGACAGGAATCTGCAGCAGGGATGCCAGTGCTCTGTCCAACTGGTTTCAGGGACAGAGCAGGATGTGTTTCGGAAGCTTCAGCAAGGAATGATTTCAGGTTCTTCATATTTACTTCATCTTTAAAATGATTTAAAGCCTCTGAGTCAGTCTGAATCAAGTCATGACCAAGCTTCTCTTGTTCCTGAACGGCATCTAGTTCTACTAAATTTTTATCAAATTCCTTAGCCAATTTCATGAGTTCCTCATCAGGATTTTTTATTTTAAGATCTCTGGATTAAAAAAACAAAACAAAACAGAAACAACAAATGAACAAACAACAAAACAGAAAAGAAAATCAGACCTACTGAGAACATTTAGCCAAGCTCAATAACATGACTATATGAGCTGTTCATTCTCTAGCTTAACAACTAGAGAACATGACTGAATCCCACCACTTTCACCGTGCAGTCCGCATACCATCTATTTGATATTTCCCAAGAAATACCCCACTACAAACAGTTAACAAGCCCAAAGTTAAAAGCATTCTGCATGCTAACATACAATTTCATGGGTCACTATACATAAAAGAACACCACGTACCCTTTCTCAGGAAAGCCCAGCTGTGCTGGGCAAGACAAAACTGTAACTTACCTGGTACAACTTAACTTGGTCCTAGCTCGCACTTTGACTGCTCCAGGTGTACAGGGAATAGCATCCTCACCAATCCACGTCCCTAAAAGGGAGCCTTTATTACAGGCTGCCTTGTCACCCTGAATGATTAGATTTATAATGCTTAGCATTTTTATTTCAGACAAAGATAGGGTTAGACACACACCTTGTATTAGTTTACAGACTGATGAAACTGGATGTACTGTGTTGGAAGCCAAAGATAGGAGGTAAACTGATAGCAGCTAAGTGAGATCACTGTGACATTTTCTGTTTATACTTGCAGGACTCCAATTATAATCGAACTAAACCAGGACCTTTCAATTAAAATAACTGATTTTCACTTTGGGGTGCAAATCTAATGCTTTTGTTTACTTCAGGTTTACATATAATCTGAAATAGTCACATTACAAGCTGTGATCTAGTTTAGTGTACTACTACGGAGCTAGTTGAGATGCACTGTCCTTATCCATTGAAAGAACCATTAACAAATCAGAGAATTTAAAAGAATTCCAGGAGAAAAAGATAAAGAAGTCTGACTTCTTCTGTTACAGCTCATTTATACAAAGACAGGGAGTGGGAGTTTTGGGTAGGTTTTCCTTTTCTTCATAAACTTAAATCTTTTTGTTATTTATTTTAAGGGAAAAAAAAAAAAAGAACACGAGCAACAGATATTTGCAAATCCTGCTATTATTTGCATTTATGCCAGGGCTGTGATCATTTTAAGGGATAATCCCTTATCAAGGATTTTCCAATTCTTAAGTACGATTTCTCACAACTATATGAAACAGTGAACAAGTTTTAAATGGCTCTGCCAAATAGGGAACATTTGGCAAGCTAAATACTACAGAATTGTTGTGGGAATGACATATTCTCTTCCTGCACTTAATGAAAAAAGCAAACAATAAGCCAACACTCTTACTTTCACTTTTTGGGATGTGGACACTGGGTTCACAGCAAGAGGGAAGTACCAAGAGCATGAGTCTCGGGGTAAAAAGGCAAATTATGTAGTCATGAAGCAGTATTACTGTGTTTATATAGTCATGGAGTCGCTCTCATACTTCAGCAGTCAGTCAAGACCAGTCAAAATGCTTAAAAACAACTGCCAAGTTCAGTATGTGAGGAAATGCTTCCTTTTTAAGGAGAAAAAGGATAAAAAACACAACAGTATTCCTAAAACCAGTGACAATAACTTGTATTCTGAAAATAAAACTTTCTAAAATAGAGCTGCTGCAAATCCACTGTCTTAATACATTCCTTTTTACAGCATTAGTGACTACTAAGAGCAACCAGTCAAATGCCATGCTGTTGATGTTCATTTGATCCAGTTTTATGAATAAGATCCTAGTTTTCTACACGCCCAGTTCTTTGAGATAATGTAACCAAAGTTGAGCGTTCACTAAGGCTCTAATGCTGCCGTGTCTGGTTATGGAATATGCAAAGCCTTGGTTTAGAAAGTAACAATTACCTGAGGAGCAATGCGATTAACGATTTCTGAAATTTCTACCGTGCATCTTCTGCCAGTCATTTTGCTTTTCCCTTGGGAAACAAAACAAACAAAATCCTTAACAGCTGCAAAAACAATTCAATTTATAAAGTGTAGTAGTTCTCAAATAATTCAGACGTGTTAAAATCGAAACTTGATTCAGCACCATATGGAATAATTTTTGGATTTTTAATAAAAATAAAACCAAACAACCTAACCATGATAATAGAAAATGACATCTTTTCAAGAAATTGGGTAACTTTTTTTTTTTTTTTACCTAGGCTGTGTGCAATTGGTGAATGAGGATCCCAAAAGATTTCTTGCTGTATATCGGCGTCATTAACAGGAGAGCTGAAAGTGGGTATTCGGGATTTCCTACTCAGTGATCTCTTGGGAGTTTTATGCAAACATGATTCTGAAAGAAAGATGATCCTTATTAAAAAACAACAGATAGAGTGCCCAAAGAACACAGAACGCACCACAGGATAAGGAAGAGGATGCTTTAGGAACGTCTAAGAATAAAAACCTAGATCACACTCATCAGCATTCCTTTACTTGCAATAGGAACATTGTTCACAACTATGCAGAATATGACTGTCGGTTATGCCACTGCAGAAATAACAGCATTCCAAGATGCTGACAGCTGCATCCTCAGCATCTGATGGTGAAGGATGAGAACTGTCAAGTCTCCTACTGCAGGAGAATATGAATACTAACTTCAGCTTACATTAAGAGAAAAACTAGGTATACTTATTGGAGTGAAAAGTTTGTATTCTTGCTTTCTCCAGGTCTTTCTCCATGGAACACCTAGACTCTGACCAGGGCCACAATTTTAATGGGCCCCCAAACTGTTCTGGGCCACAACCTACTCCTGTCTATACGTTTTCCACTAGGCCTGTTCAGCTAGGACCATTAAGAGTAGGGCTATTAAAACCAGCGTGCAGCTGTCTCCAATCAGTAAGTGAACTGAATGCACTATATGAAGCTCAGCTAGTCATCCCTGCCCTTTAGAAATGGCGTTGCAGATGTTGAAGCCTACAGAAACAGTTTTAAAAGATGCAGTTGCTACGTGAGAAGCATCTTGGGAGATGCTTTGCACTTAAAACACTTAGCCCGGCCAGGCTCTATTCTTCCCTCGAGTGGATGAGCGTCCTCAGACAGTTCTAAGCCTCTGCCGCGAAAAGATGCTCTTTACTCCTTGACTA
>VWZY01010110.1:0-27091 GCA_013399075.1 Chloroceryle aenea
AAAAGACTGAATCACTGTTGCACAATGTTTCTGTGTTTTGTTTCCCGAGACCAGCACTTGTGAGTTTGGGCATAGTCTGGAATAGATGTAGGAGTTTTCATTTAAAAAATGATATTTTTCCCAGTAATTATTTTGTTTATACCTGAATATAACAAAAAGATCCATGCTGAGGTACTAAAACCCACTGATGGCCAATTACTGTAACTGTCTCATTACTTCAGTGTGCCTGAGCGTGTACACGATGGCTTTAGCATGGGATCTGTATGTCCGTCCAATACTTTCATAGATCTGCTGTTTCACTGACTTTTCTTCTAAGTTGTGTACTGTACTTGTATTCAGCTCTACCGTTATATTGGCAGATAGTCTATATTAACTTGTCTGGTGATTGGTCAGTGCATTACCTGTGTTATAGGAGACCTTTTAATCAGAATGATTGAGAATGCCTTCTGCTATCCAAGAGCATCAGTCTTCTGATAATGTTACCCTGAAGAAAAGAAGGTTTTGGACAGTTCTAAGCTAACGGGTCTTGCAAGCTTAGGACTGCACATTGCCTGTGTGACCATTTTACTCTGCCTCACCTGAATGGACATGTGCAATCAGCCTGGGGACTGATGGTTAATGGAGGAGGGAGAATAATTTTCAAAATAACTCTAACTTGTATGCTTTCAGTCATCTGAGGAGGAGGGAAATTTAATTAAAGAGCTAATTTTTATGAGCTGTTTCAGGAGCCGGAATAGTCATTAAGTATAGCTAATAAGAAAGCGAATGAATTCAAATGCTTATAACAAATTAATATATTACAGACACAAGAGATGCTGGAGGTTGAGTTTGCATCAGAGAGCATGTGAGTAAAACCCATACAAGACCAAAGAACTGTCCTTTGCAAAACAAGCCACAAAACACATGTTAGCATTTGGTATAATATAGTTTGGAATGCTCAGCATCACAGCAACAGGTGATGTTCATCAAGTTATTTGCGTAGTGGCTAAGACATTGTAACCCTTACCTACCAAGAATCATCTTGGGTACTAATTTATCCCATTATTTGCTGGAAGAGAGAGAAGGTTAATAAGAACTGCAGCCTCAGTGCTTGTTTCTACTGTTTACCATTATCTTTAGAAAGAATTAGGAAGGCTTATTTTAGATGTCTTCCAAAATTAAAAATGAGTGACATATTTGAGACTATGCTGGACAAGGCAACCTTTAAAGAAAGTGTTATTCCTTGGTGTTCATTTAAGAATGCATTTAGGTCATATTAGTTCTGATTACAATATTTTTCCTCTCTTTCAGTCCAGTCCCTCCTGAAAAGCTTGTCACTAATGGTGTATTAGTGGTAATTTAAAACTCTTTCTCTTCTATGCTCATTTTCATAATAGTGATGGGAGTGGTGAATCTGATGTTTGCCCCAACACCACGCTGTAGACAAGGCTGAAGGGGAGGGTGATGAAAGGTTGGACTCTGGCAGTCATCCTGTTGTGCTGCTCCCTGTGGGAGGGTGGATTAGGAAAGAATGAACACAGACACTGGGGACATCCAGAGCCCTCTCCACAGACAGCAGCTGATAGCAGGCCTCTTGATGAAACCGGAAGTGTGTTCTTTTGTTGACTCACAGTCTCTGTGTCATTCCTTCTGGGGACTTCTCTTGGGACCCCCTCACATCCATCCTGTTTTCCACACCTCCATAGGATGATAAGGAAGTTGCTTTCTCGACTGCCCCTAACTCACTATTCAGAGGAGGCAGCACTTATCTGTCCAGCTTCACCAAAGCAGGGCTGCAAGGACACCCTTTTGATCAGTCTACCCCCAGGACACCACAGCGCACTCCTATTCCCTCTCCTGTTATTTCCCCTCCCTTCCCAGCCCCGTCCCCATGGGTGGACCACAGCACTATGGCCATTTTCCCGTTGGCTGAAACCTGGCATACCTTTGGAGTGCAAAGGTCTTTCTCTTATCGGCCTAACAAAAACAGGGTTNTCTTATTGGATAAATAGACTCTGAGAGCTTTATAGCATTGTTGAAAGTTTTGTATATAAAAGAAATAACTTCTGAATGAAGTTTTGGTTTGTTTGTTTGTTTGTGTTTGTTTTTGTTTTTGTTTTAGAAAAAGACTTCTTGTTTTCAGTGAAGGGATCCTATGAAGGGAGCCAGGCCCTGTCGCTGGGGTCTTCAAAGAAACCTGCAGAGCCCATGAAATTCCATTACATCAAGTACAACCTGTCAGAGCTGCATGTGGCTCTAGCAAAGAAGAAACCTCATTTCTGCTCGGTATGTGATCATTAGCTTGAGTAAGCAGAATAAACTCATGTTTTTCCATACTTGACTAAGGCAAATGGAAAGAATTTGTATTTTTAATTAAAATCTATCTTTNTGGTGAATCTGATGTTTGCCCCAACACCACGCTGTAGACAAGGCTGAAGGGGAGGGTGATGAAAGGTTGGACTCTGGCAGTCATCCTGTTGTGCTGCTCCCTGTGGGAGGGTGGATTAGGAAAGAATGAACACAGACACTGGGGACATCCAGAGCCCTCTCCACAGACAGCAGCTGATAGCAGGCCTCTTGATGAAACCGGAAGGGTGTTCTTTTGTTGACTCACAGTCTCTGTGTCATTCCTTCTGGGGACTTCTCTTGGGACCCCCTCACATCCATCCTGTTTTCCACACCTCCATAGGATGATAAGGAAGTTGCTTTCTCGACTGCCCCTAACTCACTATTCAGAGGAGGCAGCACTTATCTGTCCAGCTTCACCAAAGCAGGGCTGCAAGGACACCCTTTTGATCAGTCTACCCCCAGGACACCACAGCGCACTCCTATTCCCTCTCCTGTTATTTCCCCTCCCTTCCCAGCCCCGTCCCCATGGGTGGACCACAGCACTATGGCCATTTTCCCGTTGGCTGAAACCTGGCATACCTTTGGAGTGCAAAGGTCTTTCTCTTATCGGCCTAACAAAAACAGGGTTAGGAGTTTTCCATACTCCAGGGGCCCAGGTGACAAGAGACTGGTAGCAGTGACTCAGATATGGCATGCTTTATACACTTAACTCTCTCACTGTTCATCTCTGCTACAGTCTCGTGAAATTTCCTGCTTGGAAGTTCTGGTGGACAATAGACAGGTGAAGAAGGAACCTTCAGGTTAGACTCTAAACTAGAAACAATAAAATCTTACTTTATGATAAACTGAAAATTTGTAATTTCCTTGTTATTTTCTTATCTGGTAATTTTCCTACTTTGTTCTTACAATTAGAGCACAAAAGTGGATGGTTATGAGTATACACAGGATCACAGATCCAGCAATTGCAGTGTCTATGCTAAATAGCTACAAAAACTGGATTTTGTAATTAGTGTGAATGATTAGAGTGATAATCCTATTATTCTATAAAATATTCTATAAAATAGAAGTAAATATATANGTTTTTGTTTTTGTTTTAGAAAAAGACTTCTTGTTTTCAGTGAAGGGATCCTATGAAGGGAGCCAGGCCCTGTCGCTGGGGTCTTCAAAGAAACCTGCAGAGCCCATGAAATTCCATTACATCAAGTACAACCTGTCAGAGCTGCATGTGGCTCTAGCAAAGAAGAAACCTCATTTCTGCTCGGTATGTGATCATTAGCTTGAGTAAGCAGAATAAACTCATGTTTTTCCATACTTGACTAAGGCAAATGGAAAGAATTTGTATTTTTAATTAAAATCTATCTTTTGTGATCTTCTGCTCTAGAAGAGCACTGTATGCCCTAAGACCCCTAAGTACTAGATGCCAACCTGGAAACTGCTGGACAGTGACCCCATTTGAAAAAACAAGTTGGTGACAGTGCTTTGTTTTGTGGTATATACATGAAGAATTTTTCTGCATTACAATTTATTTTTCAGTGTACCTCAGGTGATGAGGAAAAAGACTGCCATGCATCCATCACTATTCCTCTGGATTCACTTCCCTTCAACGAGAAAGTAACGGTAGCAAAGGTGATTGATACCACCTTTTTAGAATAAATGTGAAGCTATGGACCAAAGATCAATGGGCATCAGTTATTTAGATCAGTGTGAAATAGGATTTTAGATATATAACCACTAGAGCCCTTACATTCCTTACATCACATGACCAGAGAGGTACATTTCATATGAGCCAAGTAGAACCAAAAACCACAGCCAAACATTTGACAAAGGGATTTCTGTGTCCAGCTTGAGGGGACTAATGCAGGTCAGAGTAAATGCAAATGCTAAGGCTAGACAGGCCACGCTTGCAGAGCTGGTGCTTGTTTTACTGTCTCTTTGTGTCTTTGTATGTATATTTTGGTTTGTATATGCATATTTTTGCTATGTTTTATATATTTTTTGTATATACTTTTATTTTACTGTGTCTCTTTTTATCTTTAGTATAAAACAATTTAATGAAAAGGGGACTTGGAGGAGTTTTAAAAACAGGATGGATTTTCTGATTGTTTTGGCTTTGCTGCTGCAACATAGCTCTTAGAAAAATTGAAGGGCTTCAAGGCTGATGGAAAGGAAAAGACATAAAATCATCTCCAGTGCTTATATTATGATTGTTGCCTTTTTTTTTTTTCCTAGGATGAAACAATCAATTTACATGTGAAGTCAAATGATTGGTAAGAAATTCCATCTTTAGGTTTTGTGGTTGTGAAAAAAAGATGCTGCCCATTTTTTTTTGCATTCTTATCTTTTGCTGTAACTAAGGGAGAAAATATTTAGTCAATGGTTATATTTACTCCTGTTTACACCCTTTTAGTTACCATGTCCAGCAGGTGAACTTTGTTAACTCTGCTTGGTGAAATTTCCTGTTATGCTACTTTGCTAAAGTTCAGTTTGTGTGGGGATAATAATCTTTTTTTGGCTACATAATCCATGGAGCTATGAATTTAGAAAAATGTGTGTTTATATCTCACTTGTCTGACTTGTAAAGAATCCTCAGTATTTGAATATATAAAATCTGGAGGTCTTCAGAGAACAAATCTTAAATATTTTGTTGTTTATAGTATCTGTACATGGATTGCAGTATTTATATTAGAGACTTCTTGAAAGTCAGTGTAGCAATAACCAGTATTTTTTTCTCAGCCTTTTCTCTACCTTGTCTATACTTTATGTGATGTGCTTTTGTGTGGCCACAATAGCAGCTTTTCTAAGCCTACCAGTAGCGTTTCTGACTTGTAAGCACAGGTTCAGACATTAACTGTAAGTGATCATGCACATCCTATTTAACCCTGGGCTTTGCTTGAGGTCAAGAAACTTAGATGTTCGCTTGGATTTTGATCTGTGTACGGAGGAGAAAAATTTCCTACAGAAACGGAGGAAGTTTGTGGCTTCTGCACTGAAAAAAGCACTCCACTTAGAGCGAGACCTACAAGACCATGAGGTAAGGGGAGCACCGGAGGGACTGGACTGCTCTGCGTAACAGGAATGTGTTTGCTCGGAGCCATTTGTGTATTGTTCTTTAACCATCACTGCTGTGTTCAGTGCCCCATGTAAAGCAAAAAGAAACGTTTAGGTGAAACAGTGTGAGAGCATGGGCAGTATTAAACCCACTTCCTTCACATTTGCTCAGAAAGCATAATGCCATAAACGAGCATTTTTTCACTGCCTTATTTCTTTTTATCTGTGAATTATTGACAGGGATAGTACTACACTCTTAGCTGAGCATTCAGTCACTGAGGTTCCATACGGTATTATTGTATTTTGGAGTGTGAAACCCTGACTGTTAAAGAGATGCATAACACTGATGAGAGTGTTTCTTATCACAGACCTTCTCCTCTGCTGTTCAACATCTCAGCTGTATTGTCAGTCTAACAACACAAAGACATTCCACATTTTTCTCTTGTCTGTCTGACTCAGTTAGGGTTTGTATTTGTTAACATCCATGCTGGCATGTTGGTGCTTTAGGGAAGGAACATGGTCTGTGATCAGGCACTTAAGAAACAGTTTTCATTTTGAAAGTTGTGGTTTTTTCACCTGTGCTTTACCCCTCGTTCGGGACAGCTGGACCGAAGGCATATTAAACATTATATGACAGAATGGCTTTGGGTGATATAACTGAAATTCCTTCTCACAAACTGATCACATCACTATATTGTTTCTCACTAGCATGCTAGTTTCAGTGGAAAAAAAGGGAATTTCTTAAGTATAAGAGTTTTTTAAGGGAAGTACTTCTAACTACTCATTTCAGGTTTTCCAACAAGAGAATGTTTTCTAGTAGTCAGGTAAACCCAAATCAGAGTATTATGAAATGCTTGATTTGAATCAGGTCCCTGCTGAGTATTTCCACCATGCAATTGTCTGGAAATGTGTCTGGGAGATGTCATTTGGCTCCTCTTCTCTCAGTGGGTTTCTTGGAGGAATTTGTCTCCCTGTAACAAAAATTAAATTTCCATGTAATTAGACTTCGAGGTTCATCATTGCAACTGTACTTTATATGAAATGTAATCTAGTCATTATACTTGACTTACAAAGAGGATGAGCTCTGCTTATTCTCAAAATAGAGCTTTCACGAGACCACGCTCTTCTAAGGAAAATGCTGTCTAATACTCAAATGACTTGAAATAACAAGTTTTGAGCTATATTGATAAGCCAGTTTGTAGTAATTTAGAATCAAAATGTATAGTTTGTTTGGTTTTTGTTTGTTTGTTTGTGGGTTTGGTTTTTTTGTTTGTTTGTTTGTTTGTTTGGTTTTTTTTGGTGCAAAATACCAGGTTTTCATCTTTTTCTCCCCTGCTTAGGGAAATGTGGAAATGTTGAAGTTTCTTGTTGGACAGAAATGTTGCAATTCACTCAGCTCTGACCACATACACTGGTATAGACTAAGTTGTTGCTTACTGCTACTCTGTTGATGTTTAAACAGGTACCAGTTGTAGCAGTCATGACAACAGGAGGTGGCAGCCGGGCACTGACATCTCTGTTAGGCAACCTGTTGGGTCTTCAGAAACTGGATCTCTTAGATGCTATTTCATACATCACTGGGTCTTCTGGTTCAACGTGGTAAGGAGGTCCTGAACAATGACATCATTCATCACCTCTATAGTCTTCTGTGTGAGAGTTTTATTCTCTTCATTTTAAAAAGGGAAGTTGTCCTACTTCAGCCTTGAGCTTTTTATCACTGCACAAGGAACACATTGCCTGAGACAGAATATGGCCTAGGCACTGCTTATGGCAAACAATGTTTTCCTTGACCCTTTGCTTCATCTCTAGGATTTTTCCCAATGAGTGATGCTGGTGCAGATCACAACCTTGTGCGTAAACCTTCATAGCATGGAGGGACTTCTTTCAAATCCTCAGGTTTCACTAGTGATTTGGGGGGTTCCTCTAAATAAAAAAATACTACCTTTCTCTTCAATAATAAACTGAGATCAAAGGATGTTTTTAATTGACATCTAGTTCATTTGATATGATACTTAAATCCAAGTCAAGTATTAAGCATCTTGAGCATATGACAACATAATTCCTTTCTTTTCCACAGGACCTTGTCACATTTGTATCAGAATGCTGACTGGTCACGGAAGGATCTGTCCAGACCCATTAGTGAAGTCCGCAGGCATATGACCAAGTGCAAGCTAAGCTGCTTTTCCCTGGAGAGCCTAAAGTACTATGACAAGGAGCTAAAACTGCGGAAGCAAGAGGGATACCAGATCTCTAGTGTTGACTTTTGGGGGCTTCTGCTGGAAAAAGCATTAAGTGATGGGGTAACATGTCTGTGTTTTCCCTAACAGCTACTGAATGCTGTCATATGAAAAATAAAGCTTGAGGGACAGATGCTATAACCTGTGAGCATGCCAGCATTATCCAGCAGATGGTTTCTGCTGACTAACAAAGGGGATTTGTCCCCACATATCTCTCAGCGCATAATTAGCAGCCCAAGGGGTATTCTGTAGAGCAGAAAACCTATCTCTCCTCCTAGCTGTATGGGTATCTGAACACCTAACAGCGGAGTCCTGCCCTTGATTTTTGTTCCTCTGTTCCTCCCTGTGAGAATATGAATAATCTATGTAAACTGAATGCAGTTATTGGGAAGGAAGAGAGACCATTTAACCACAGAGTGTCCTACAGCTCACCTGTAAATAAATAAGCTTAAGTGGATATGTAAATGCTTAGATTGCTCCTTGGTTAAAAAAAAAATATGGCCACAAAATGAGTGGACAGAATAAGAAAATTAGAATGTAAACAGGTATTTATTTTGCTGTAATCTTGAAAGTCCATGCACCATGCCAAGAAAGTCCCTCTGTTTCTGGTCAATTCACAGAAAAACAATCACAAGCTCTCAGATGAGCAGCAGGCATTGAGTCAGGGTCAGAATCCCTTACCTATCTACATGATCCTCAACATCAAAGAAGACTACAGCCTTTCGGAGTTCAAAGGTGACAGCTAAATTGAGCTCTATCTGTTCAAATGATCTGCATTATCAGTTACTGCATGTCCTGTAACCTGCTGCACTGCTGAATCATAGCATTCATAAGCAGTTCCTTTTCCACCTTAACTTCCTCTTCCTTTTCCATTTCTAGACTTTGTGCCTGGGCTCTGGGAGGAACCCATCTTCTATGGGGCAGGAGAAATCTGGGGGAGGTACTTAACAACAGCGAAGGCACTCACAAGTCAAAGCCTTAGCTTCACATGTGGTGTAATTTAGGCTGACCCCTTTTGGTATAAACTTCATATATATCCTGTCCAGAAAGGCCTGTAGGAAAGTTCTGAATGAACAAGTCTGGGAAACATTACTGAGTGAGCAGCTGAAACCAGATGAATGATTACTCCTTACCCTGAGGAAGGCCAGTCTCTAATCACCCTGCTGATGGGGTTTGTCTTGCAGCTGCTTCCATGTCATTTCTGAGCCCTTCCTGCAGGGTGATAGGGATAGGATAGGGATTTAGAAGTTCATTTTGTGCCTCTGCAGAATGGGTGGAGTTCACCCCTTATGAGGTTGGGTTCTTGAAATATGGCGCCTTCATTCGTGCAAAGGATTTTGGCAGCAAGTTTTTCATGGGTCGCCTGACGAAGAAGCTTCCCGAATCCCGCATCTGTTTCATGAAAGGTAATGCACTCCTTTGCAGAAATTTGAATTGCATTAAAATGTACTTTATTTTTAATATAATACAGACCCTGCATATTGCAACATGCAGGACTGAAGCAAAATGTACAACATGCTGTGTTCTCATCTCTGACTGAATTCCTTGGACACTGGAGGTGGGCTAAAATGTACTTAGAGGAAATTTCAAATAACATTATGCACTGTTGCTTTTTTGTCTTGAATGGTGACTTTAATGCCTCAAGTTCAGGGCTGCTTAAAGAGGTTAGATTCATTTTGTACCAATCATAGGGAGAGTTCCATATGGAAAATATTTGTATTGTAAAACTGGCATCTTAAAACCAAATTTGTCTAGGAATGGCATGATTTCATAATAACAAGAACTAAAAAATCCATACAACCAGCAACACTATGTGGTATTCCTTATTTAGTGTGAAGAGAAGTTGTACACCTTGATGTATGATGCATGAGGAGTCCAGAATCAATTTGGTGTGATTATGAGAGAGTACCTGGGCATGATGAACAGAAGATTGTGTTTAGCCACATAAACACTCTCACAGCTTTAAATGGCTATGTTTAAATCTTTTAGTGATGTCACGAGTTAACAAAAGAGGTGGCTGAGGGACTCAGAAGATAACACTGGATCCAGGGTTATAAATAAATCTGAAAAGGGGAGGACAAGTTCATGGAAGGTAGTCCCACTGATGGCTTTAAAACACAGTAGTTCAGACGCAGCCACTAGCACTAGAAGTAGCAAATTCAGAACCTTGAGATGCTGGAGAGTACACTGGAGAAGAGATTCCTTCATAATTTCCATTTTCTTGTATTCTTCCATTAAGCATTCTCGGCTGACCACCAGAGGTAGGAAGTAGATTACAGAGTTAGGTGGGACTACAGAGCCTTCTGAGAACATTGTGCCTCCATTGCAGTTTTGTGATGGCAGCGTGATGTGTTCATACCCGGGGTGGCCAGGTAGCAAGCACACCCAGAACATCCAGTCTGGGCTGAGCTCTGTGTGCTCACCCTCAACACCTGAATTAGGCAAGTGACCCCACAGCCACAGGCGCGTCTTTAGAAAGGGCAAGTGGCGAGTTAAGGCAATGTTGCCATCTAGTGACACAACATGTAATGTCTTCATCTGTTACAATTCAAATGTACTACTAGTTACAGCTTCCTACTTCAGCGTATGTAGGCACCATGAAAATTCAATTCGGGAGGCTAGAGAAACATTGCTATGTGATTATGACCAAGTTCTGAGGTGACAACTGTGTTTGGAAGATTTAAAATGCACGAGCAGTGTGTAACACTCAGTGAGCTGGAAGAGTTATGAACTGAGAAGGCACCAAGGGAAGACAGGAGAAATTACCTACTCTAGTTGAAGATGTCCCTGCTCTCAGCGGGTGGGGGGTGGACTAGATGACCTCTGGAGGTCCCTTCCAACCCAGACATTTCTATGATTCTAAGAAATGAGAGGACTTCCCTTCTCACAACAGACCTGGACAGAAGCTTCTCAAGCTGCATGAAGATGAGGTTGTGTTGATGGAAACTTGCTAGTAATTACTCGCAAATGAACTCTGGTTGTCAACTATGTGTAGAGTCAGAGAGACCCTTTCTAATTTCTTAATTATGCATTTCTAATGTTTCTCAATCAAGTTCTATTATTATGGGGACTCCCTGTGAAGCAGAAGACCCTTGGATTCTTGTTCCACTCCACAAACAAGCCAGGTTTAAAATTGAATTGTATTTCTGTTACTACTTCATGGAATGCATAATCATTGTGTTTGTAGTATATGGCTTTTGCAAAGCTTTTACTGGTAGAGGTTTTCAGGCTCAGCACTGCCTTCTCTGTTGTCATTCTTCTCAGGGCCTGTGGCAGAGGTGTGGAGGAAGAAATACTTTTCAAGATCTAAGAGGCTTTTGGAGATTCTTGCAGTGGGGAGACATTTTTGGATGTTCTTTTAAGTGGGAGGGCAAAAGTGGGAGAAGGGCTACAGAGATGTGAAAAACAAGAAGAGGGAGAGGAGTCTCACTTGAAAGAACTTGTGGGAAGAGAAAATTTATGAAGGACAGTGAAGATGTCTTGTTTTAGAGGACTACTCTGCAGATTATCCAAAACTGTGCTCTAATCTTTTGAATCTTGGCTGTTGAGAGCAGCCTTCAAACCTTGAACTGAGTATTTATTTGATTGTGTATCGTGTACTTCATAGATCAAACCCTAATTTTATGGGAAAAGACCAAGGTTTTCCCTCTGGTGACAATTACTCATAGAACAGAAAATATGTTGGTCTGCAGTGTATTGGCAATAGCTTTATGTGGCAGTGTATTACAGGGGCTGAAAGCGTGGCACTATTTTAAACTTTCTGGGTTATCTTTAAGGACAGGATATGTGTTGCCATGAAAGAACTTCGTACAGTTTTTCGTGAGAGCTTGAAAATCTTGAGGTTTTCCAATATGCCTTGCAAAACCGAAGAGTTTTTTTTTTTTCAAAAGGACATGTTCCATTAAGATGTTTCCAAATCAATTTCCTGGTTCTCTACCATTGCACAGGCCTGTGGAGCAATGTCTTTTCCTACAACCTCTTGGATGCCTGGCACTCATCGGATCCTACAGATAGATGCTCACTGAGGTGTACCCAACACAGGACTGTTGATGTTGGTAGGTTATGTTTTTTATTCCTGCTATACCTTCTGTCTTAGGGATCCTTAAATGAATGTTACATTCAGGTGTATATAGATTGAAGTCTTTGTGAAGGCTTTTTAAAACTGAGGCAAATGCTACGTTGCTGCTGCTTTTTTCTTTTCTCTTCGTTCCTTCCCCTGAGGTGTCATTGTGCCAGAAACATCTAGTCAGGTTTCTTTTCTGACTTCATTCATACCAACCTTATTTCCATTTGTATCCCTTGGACTGAATTTATGCAAGGGATGATTTGCTACCAAATATGAAACTACTGACGTTTTTAACAGATCATCTTTGCCAGGGGCCTTTCGGTGAACCTACATGTTATAACAAGCATCTCAGTGCTGTGTTCTCTGTCTGTCCTGGCAGATGATACTTTTCGTATGTTGTTGTTGACAACTTGGGTATATCAACTATGTGGAACTCCATTTCAACCTTCTTTGATCTTGTGATAAACCCATGTTCTCCTTAGAGGTGTTGGCTGTCCTTCCCGCATTCAAATATGGTTAGTGAGTTTGGGCTTTTCATCACTTAATAAATGAATATGATAGAAAGTCATTGGCTCTCTTTCCCAGTCTTGTGAGATGCCATTTAATACAACCCTTTTTGTCTGCTCTTTTCTGTGTGTCTAAGTGTCCTGACAGCATTTTTTAAAAAAAGCTGGTTTGGACTAACTGGTCCAAGTTCTCAGACTATCCTGACCTTCACCCAGGGAACCTACCTATAACATCTATCATGCAGTAGATCACTACTTTCCAGCTTTAGGAAGTTGCCACTCTGACTTTGTTTTTCATGGAATATGAAGATAGATGCTTTTCTTTTTCCTACTTCGATACTGGTTTGATTATATGTTGCCATGCTTTATTAGGATCTTCTTTCCTTCAGCTAACATTAGATCCCTTTTGGTATTTTAAACATTGCAAAGAACTGTATTAATATATCAAATTGTTCATCTCCTCTGCCCTTCAGAAGGAGATGAACCTTCTGCAACAGCCAGGGGCCATGAGTTGGAGACTTACTTAGTCACCCCTGAATGTGGCATTATGGGCATCATTCGGCAGATCCTGACCGAGCGGGTGATGGTTTCGAAGTTCTACAACTTCCTGAGTGGGTTCCAGGTGAATAATGAATACCTTCAGAGCAAAAGCTTCTGTATATGGAAAGGTAAACATCTCTGAATATTATTTTTTATCAGCTTAGATGGTTGGTATTTTTGTCAGTTGAAGACAAGGCAGAGGATGAAACAGGCTTTATTCTTCACTTCATAAAGAAAATTTTCAAGTTAACTAATTAAATTCCGTATCAGCTCCATCAAAGTCCCCTGATTCCAGGAAAGGACAGCTACTGTTACTGCTCATCAGGGATGGAAGAGCAGTATGAGAAGTGGAGCTCTGTCTTTTTACCTTGGGCAGGTCTTTCCTTTCGGTGCCAAGGCTGAGCTTTTGTACTGTGGCAGAACCTCGGAATGCAAAAGTACTGCGGTGACAAGTGGCATTTTTTCCTCCCTTATTAAGCTTATATCAGATATGTTACATCTTTACTGAATCACTCATCATAACGAATATTTCCTTTTAGATACTGTACTAGAGAATTTCCCCAACCAGCTGACAGAAACAGCAGAGTTCATGTGCCTGGCAGACACAGCAGGATACATTGATATCAGCTACCCACCACTCATGAGGCCAGAGAGGAAAGTGGATGTTGTTCTACACCTAAACTATTCTTCTGGATCACAGACATCGGTGTGATGACCACTCTATTTTCTTTGATAATGACTACTGTCTTTTAGTCCTTTTTGCCCTCTTTAACTACTAAGAAGTCAGAATAATTTATGTAGAAAAAAATTATACTAGGAGAAAAGGATCTGTGTATAGCTCCCATTTTGTAGATGTCTTTATATCTCAGTGATGCTGGTATACCATGGCGAATCCTCTAAGAAGAATGAAAGCAGTGTCCATTTTATAAATCTTTCTTTTTAATTTAGCCTCTAATAAGTAAATGCAATCTCCAAGACCTGTGTGCTCATGGGATCTCACTATGACTATCAAGTCTACACTCTGTATAGAGTGTTTCTCTGGAACAAGTACCACCACTGATGAAATCATTTAATTTATCTTGTAATATCCAACTAAAGATATCCACATGCAGCTGAACTAGAAGTAATTTGTCCAGTTGTCTTTAGAACAGTAGCTGGTTTTTTTTTGCTTTGGTTTTGTTCTAAATTGTGGAGAAGATTTGTCCTTTGACGCTATAGCTGCTGTCTCAAATACTACCTAATAACCTGGTCTATAATTTTTGTCATTAGATATGGATAAGGCAGAAGTCCTTGAAGACTAAAATATTCATACCTTCCAATGATATGAAGGAACAAAAATCCTGTTTTCAGAAATGACTTACACACCTGCAAGATTAAATTAACATTTCAGTCAAGATGTTTGCTCCCAGATGCCTTCATCGCTTTTCACAACTATCTTAAGTCATTTAAGACAATTAAAGGCTTTTAAATATTTCATGCCAAGTCAACAAAATGTTTGTATCTCTGTGAATCCATGTTTTAAAAATGTACAATTTCACATTCCTGTCCGTTCTGCTCATTTCAGGATTTTGTCCAGTAAAGGGCATGTTTCTGTATCCTAAGTGGTAAGGCCACCCTTGCCCACAGCCATGAACACCTTATTTATCTTGCAGATAAAGGCTGATGAGGAGGAGGTGAGAAAACTATCAGAAGTGCAAGTTAGAGGCTGGGTCTTGAACTGCTCAGTTAATAACTAGTACTTAATACCTTACAAAAGAGACAAAGGCTAGAAGAAATACTGACAGTGAATCCTGACCCCAGATCTTTGTGAAGGACCTTTGATGGATGTTTTGTGCATTAGGAAAAGGTGGGAAGGTGGCAAAATTTCTGACCTTTTAATTTTTTTCTCTGTCTGAATGAAGCCTTTGGAAGAAGCCTCCAAGTACTTCCTGAAGCAGGGAATTCCATTTCCCAAAATCCACCTGAGTGAAGAAGAAAAGAAAAATCTAAAGGAGTGCTATATATTTGAAGACACTGAGACCCCAGAAGCGCCAACTGTGGTGTTTTTCCCTCTGGTGAATGATACCTTCAGAAAATATAAAGAGCCTGGTAAGCTGTGGGACAGCAATGATCTGCCCACCACCTGGCCACCCTTTGGCTGTGTTGGGATGTGAGACAGGGTCTGTTATGGTCCCTGTCCCCCCACTGCTGTAGCTCCCATGGGAGAGAAATGTGGGTGTCCGGGTAGCGAGGAGTAACGTTGTGCCCCATATGGAAAGTGGGACGTGGGACCACATCTATACCCCACTGATGACTTTTCTTTATTTGTCAGGTGTGGAGCGCAGCCCTGCTGAGATGGCACAGGGCAATGTGGACGTTTCCAGCATTTTTTCCCCATACTGCTTACACAGCTTCACTTACACAGGGGAGGATTTTGACAAGCTGGTAGAACTGACCAGCTACAACATTCAGAACAACAAACATCTGATCCTTCAGGCTTTGAATTCAGCCATAGAGCAGAAACGACAACACAAAAAATAAATGCTGTCCTGAGTTTCGGAAAGATATTCATATCACTTTTTTTACCCTGTAGAAGAATCAAGATCTGTTTGTCAATGAGTATGATGGACTTGGAAAAGTGTAAAGACTTGTCTCAACCTGTGGTTGCTCTATACCATGTGATGATCCTAGATAAATGAATCTAACAAAATAATTATTAGTCTTGGGCTTTATTTATGTTGGATTTCACTGCTGGTGAACACTTTTTTCATGTACCTACATGCATATGCAGTAAATCAAAGGTTAGGAAATACAGGGCTCATTGATGAGTTGTTTAAATGCATGACCGTGTGTCAACAACACATATTCTTTCATAATTTTCTATACTAATAGAAGTTATATGTGAAATGAACACAAGTGAGCTACAGATATTTAATTTATTGTGAATCTAGTGCAACAGAAAAATACATAATAAATGTGGAGAATTTTAAAGAAAAAGTGAAAACTATATTTTTTCTATAGTGTTGGCCAGAAATATTCTTTAAAATAACATGCAAAATTAAAACCAGAAGATACAGAAATTCTGAGATTTCACAGGGAAGATACCAATTTTCCACACTTCTGAATTTACAAGTTTTATTACACCGGGAATATTGAGCTTTGAAGACTCCCTTGGCAGTGACTATTTCAAATCTGTTGTGAGTTGGGATCAGCTCTTCTAGTGCTTAAGTACCTAACTTGGGCCTGTGCTTTTCACGGAACACTCATGGTATTTAGAGGATTCGGCTCAGCATCCACATCCCATTAATTTCAACAGGTTAAATAGTATTGCTTGTATGGGGTACTGTGGAAATGAAAGCATTGAAAACTGGGAGATGTTCAGGTTTTGTAGTAAGAAGGCAAGCTAAGTGCTATACACTGATATATATGCAGGGCTAACTGCATAACTCTGTCAGTCCCTGGCTGTATTCAAGCAGCATAGGCTCCATGCATAAATAGCACAAGGCAATTTGTCAAAAATGCTTATTTTTGAAATGAAGACCAAAATAATTATTTGCTTTATGAAGGATTTCAATAATGTGAATACTGTGTAAATAAAATCCTGATTCAAAATTAAATGCAATCTACTAAAAGGCTGAAATTTTCTCTTCCCTCTTGCTATCCTCATCTCTCTCTTCCTTCAGGCATTCCTTTATGCTTTGTCTTCCTCTAGCCTTTGTCATCTTTAGTCTCCCACACTCTCCTCCAATGACCTCAACCCCTTAGGGATGGCGTGTCCTTGCCCCAGCTGCCTTTGCAGGCCCTCATGCCTCCATCTAAACAAGCACTGGTTCAAACCTCCAGTGTGTTGGAATGGCTGTTTACTTACTGGTGCTCATCAAGGGTTCCTCTCATTGTGATCTCTGCTGCTGAGTCACACAGTCCCTTTTGGCATTGCATCTCCTCTGCCCCAGCTCTTAACTCCCTCTCAGACCATTCTGTTTATCATTACGGCAAACCCATTTGTGGTGACACATGTACTAGCTTTCAGCTGGGGTTTTGGTATCATCAAGAGCTACAAATGGAGTTCCCACCTCTGCCACTCAAGTCCTTTGATGACACCAGATTTCAAGAACCCTGCCCCTCTTTTCTTATCCCTTCCTTTAACTATACCCCTTTGCTTCCCTTGCTGTCTTTTTGTTTATTGGTTTAACAGAGAGAAGACCCATTTATTCCGAGTGTGCCACTAAGACATACTCTGTTGTATCTGCCAGGCGCTGAGGCCATCCCACCTTCTGGTGATCTGGCCAGGCACGCATGATAGTTCCTAGATGTGCTTTCATTATGGGTAAAGCTCTTGGACAAGAACTGGATGTTCTTGTCAGTTGTCCCCTTGCAATCCTCAAACATCCAGTCACCTGAGTCCTACAGCAAGGTTCCTGCTGTTACTCTGAAAATAGCTAAATGTCCTGCATTACTGTAGACCCTGAAAAAGGTCTGGCTTAATCCTCCATCCAGCCATCCTTTTCCTGGGGCACTGGGAGCCTTCACCCAGAGATGTGCAGCACCCTCACAGGTAATGCTCTTGAGTTGAAGGGAAGGATGCCAGCCCCATCATGCCATCTGCAGTTGGTTTCTTGCTCTCTTAGATATTGTAAAGATGTCTCCAGGTAACTGTTCCTCATCAGTGGCCTGTTCTCCTGACTCCCATCTAGTCATCACTCCTGGTTCATGTTTAGTAGAGGTGTTTTTTTGTGACTTAGGGGGTTGGTAAACTTGTTGGGCTCAGTTGTTTTTTATCATTAAATTTATTAATTAATTATGCAGAACACTTGCAGAAGGTCATCAGTTCTTGCAGGCCAGTGTGGAGGCTTTGTGTGGCTTTGTGTGGCTTTGTCTTCTGGTGTTTTTTGTTCTGGGTCATCTGCTAATGGGGTATGTTTCCCATGGTCAGCCTCTGGGCTGTACTAAGGCATCGAAGGAATGTAGGTAACAGTTGCAGATGTGGGCATTTAAAAGCCTTCTGGAGTTTGCAGTTTGGGAGTGTCCATTTTTACAGGAAATAGGGGTAATTTCATGGAATTATCCTTGAAGGGTAGAAACAAACTGGGTGAGGGGGAAACACTGCAAAACTCCAGGCCCGCTCTGTATCACAGTGTTAGCACTGATGGGAGTTAGCATGATTTTTCCTAAGTATTTTAAAAGACAGAACTCTTCATAGTTGTGATAATAGGAACTATAAACACAAACACGGTGACCTCCTTAATTGTAATTAATATGTTCTGCATCTTTTCTGTGTCTGGCTTTTCCTTCTTACCTATTCATTATCTGCAGGTAAGTGAAGGGATTAGCATGCAATTGCACCTTTGCTCCAACCCTTCTGATTATCACCAAGGTGCATCCCAGAACTGGGCAGCTCAGTGAGGTGAGTCAGCCAGCAGTGGGGCTTTTTAACCCCTTGCAAGTCATGTGAGTACTTGGACAGTCCTGTCAGGTGAGTGCCACTAAGGAAGTAGAAGATAATGGGATGGTTGGCAGCACCATGCTACGCTGTTCTGTAGCCCAAAGAGTGGTCAGACAAAAGATTATTGCAAACATTGTGAGACCACAGCTTGCAGCACGTGAATGATGGGAAATGTGTCTGCCACAGGATAACATGGGTGGTAGAGTAGAAGTCCCTTCTGAGAAACCCTGGTCAAAACCTGTTCCCCTGTAAAGCTATGATGCATATAAGAAACTTCCCACCATCTTACTAGAGTGATAAATGCTGTAGAGGAGGCTATGAGGGCCTCCTTTGACCTTATAGCAGCCTTCCAGTACCTAAAGTGGGCCTACAAGAAAGCTGTAGAGGTACTCTATCAGGGAGTGTAGTGATAGGACAAGGGGAAATGGTTTTAAACTGACAGAGGGTAGACTTAGATCAGATATAAGGAAGAAATTCTTCACTGTGAGGGTGGTGAAGCACTGGAACAGGCTGCATAGAGAAGATACAGATACCCCATCCCTGGAAGTATTCAAGGCCAGGTTGGATGGGGCTATGAACAACCTGATCTAGTGGAAGGAGTCTCTGCCCATAGCAGAGGGGTTGGAACTAGATGATCTTTAAGGTCCTTTCCAACCCAAATCATTCTATGATTCTGTGATTAATTTCCAGTAGGGCTGGTTTCTCCATGCCCTTATCATGGTATGCTAGTCAACAGGTAGCAATGGGCGAGAGCGGTTCAATGGCTTTTATGCCATTGAACTTTTGTACCTTTGAGCTCCTCCTGAAATTCTGTCCTTTGTAGGGCTCCCGCTGAAGCCCAGCACACCTGCAGCATTCATAAAGCAGTTCCCCAGCACTCCTCCCATCCCTCAAGTTCTTCACATTGAAACTCTGGGATGCCTTGTTGTGTTCCCAGTTTTTCCTCCTAATTTTCCAGAAGATTCCTTCTTCCCTGCGACAGGCTTAAGATGACAGCAGTGGTGCCCCTCCCTCCTGTGAGTTTCCTCTCCTGCTTCCCATCTCCTACTGGACAAGTGATGGTCTAAGACACCATTCCTCCTGCGGGAAGTGGACATAGCCAAGTTGAAATGCTCATCTGGCTCTGCTCTCCAGTGCTGTTTGGATTTTTTTTTGTACAGAGGTATCTTTATGCGTGAGAGCAGTGAGGTGGTCACAGCCAGTCCTGGTGTTGTTTCCAGCTTGCCAGAGTAACCCCAAGCTATTTTTCCCTGGCCTGTTTTGAGTCTAGGCAAGTGCATATTGTTGCAAGGCATTCAGAGGGACACTGGCCATCAGCAGTTTCGGTCCAGTCCAAGACTGTAATAAAAGAAATCACAAAGCTGTAGTTGAACATGTTGAAGTTTGTCAGGGAGCTGCATTTCTCCACAGCCTGTCTCTGCAGTCAGATGTAATGCAAGTACCTTTGCCAAGTGATAGATGATTCTACAAACTGGTTTGAAGTGTGAATAAGAAACCTGAGTATTAGAGATAGTATGAGGGAAAGTTCACGTGCTCTAATAACAAGTGTACTGCTATTTTTAATGTCCCATGGCAGGTCTTCCAAGGTCAGGCAAGTCTACTTTTCTGATGAGGCTAAAAATGTTTTTTCTTTAAGTTGCAAGAGGAGGTCTCCAGCATGCAGCTTAGTGTCCATGACCTGAAGCCAAAAGATGCTGTTGTACTTCCAGTGTGGTCGGAGCTGCTTTTCTTGCTGGAAATGCAGATGCTATGACACAGCCTACTGTCACTGGAGCTGCTAGTTTGTTATTAATTTGTTATTCTGTGTTCGAAGACTGTCATTTCCACTGGGTATGCCTGGAGATGTTCATGTGTTCTTTTGTTCATGCTCTTTGGTTGAACAAAATCTCTATAAAATAAAACTAATAAAACTAAACATCTGGATACTACATTCTATTCATCTTCACATGAGCTTCCTGCATTTCTCATGTAAAGTTCAATTGCCTTTCCCTGCGAAGTGTGCGATAGCAAAACTGTTATCTGCTTCCCACAGCTGCTATACATTTCCTTGCTTTTTTGTTGTTGTTGTTGAATTTAAGGTACTGTCGGGTGCAGTAGTAGTCCTAGGTAATGCTGGCAGCCACAGGCATTGACCTCAAGATCTCTGTTAACCCCTGCAAATGTCCACCTCCTTCTCCCCTGATGTCCTGTCACAATATGGTGCTTTCTGCTCACCTTTGCAGACTGGAGACACCGCCCCATGCCCTTGCCTTGGCCTTGTTCCCCTGGGAAGAGGAAACAGAACCAACCCAGGAGGAGCTGGAAGCTGTTGGTCCATGCAGTAACCTGTCAGGTGGTGAAGGTGACACTTCCCAGGGTGGTTACTCTGCAGTACAGAGCAGATCCTATTTGCAGGCAGTGAGTTTGGGTCCCCCCCACCTATAGGAGGCTTTGACCACAGTGGACAGGTGAGTGCCTGCAGAGCACAGGTCACTGTAGTTTTTTACACAGAGAAGCTTTTTCCAAGGCTTGTTTTCCCCCACACAGGAGCTGCCATCGCTCTCTGCTCAGGACAGTCCCTGTGTCATGGGTGGGGAAGAGCTGGGGTTTGAGGAACAGGCATCAGAATGCCTGGTGCTTCTCCTGTGTTTGGTGGGACAGTCTGGGATTCTGCTCACCACAGAAAAAGAGTGGCAGTAGCATGGGACCCAAGGGGCAAGTGAAGGCTAGGAGAGATTGCCAGACAGATGAAAGCACATCATCCCTTTTGGCTGTTGTGCTTGACCCATAGGATCCTTCCCTGGAGCAGTCATCCTTAGTGCTGCACCATCTTTGGCAATGGGAGGGGAGTCCTTTACTTATAGAGATGAGATGGGTGGAGCCTCAGGTCATTTTATAAAATAACTTCTCATTGACTCCTACAGGAGTACATCCAGCAAACATGTCCCAGGAAGTGCTGCCCGTGGAGGTGCCAGAAATGCTCTATTATGGGAATCCAGGGAAGGCCATGTTTCCAGGGAAGACCATGTTTCCAGGGAAGGGCATGTTTCCATCAAATGCGAAAGCACTAGAGGTAAGGAAACAGCTTTAAAATTTTTCCTAAGGTCCACTGTATTTGACAGAAAATAAAATCCCATTTTATAAGCGTGTTTATATACAAGCTACTGTACAAACTTACTGTCTGATGGGACTAGGCAGCAATAACGTGAAATGTTCTCTTCGTGGCTGTCAGTGCCAAAAGTCCTCTTGACTCCACTGGAGGCAAAGATCTCAGCTTCATAGGCAAAATAAAAGAAGTCAGTGTAGAAAGGGGACAGAAAATGGAGACAAAGCAGAAAAAATGAACAGGAAAGGAAACTATTTTTAGGGGACTGAATTATCAGCCTGAATCCAGACCCAGACTTAAATATTTTTTCTTCCAAAAGTAAATGCTACCTTGATTAAAAAACTTAATATTTCTGTATTGATACCAAAATTTTGACATGTATAGTACTGTGACAACCTCTTTTTTTTTGTTACCAGAAAAGGGGTAGGGAATTGAGTTTTATTTCCACATTCCCATTTTTGTTCTGAAATTTTAATTCTGCTTTGCACTCTCTGGGTCATTCCAAGATTTATATTTAATTTTATCTGTATATGTTACACAATGTTTTGTGTGCTCTTTGACTGGACGAAGGCATGTTGCTTCAGGAAGTATTCTGGAAACAGAATACTTTTGACACTTTTTTCTAGTAACTGTCCTTTGATGATGTCTTCTTACAAAGCATTTTGAAAGGGGGCACCTGATGTTGTAGAAATATTTTGGAACTTCTGTTTCCTGAAAAAAATCAAAATGTTAGGTTTAAAATTCTGCAATTGCAATGTGTTTCATGCTCTGGGTTCAAATCCAAGGAAGAGATGCTGAGATTTTTTTAAACTGAGATTTAATAGTTCAGAAAGCAGGAACAGATTGCCAAAAGATCACATGTAAAACAAAAAAGCAATCTTTTATTCATGGAATAAATGCAGAGGCACTTTTTGGGTATCTCACAGCTGAAATGGCTCTTCCTTCATTGAGTTGTTGAAAGGGTACCCCTGACATGGATGTTCTACTGGCGTGTGCTGAACCACATGGTGGTTTGTGCATTACGCTGAGCACTGTAATGCAGATGGGTGTAACCAACAGCTGTTCTAATTGGGGTTTCAGTTTACATTACTGTAAGTATCTACCCTGATAATGCTGCTGTTGTTGTTTTCACGTTTTCATTTATCATTTCTTTCTTTCTTCAGGATGAAGATTCAGACACAGATTCCTTGGGAGATGGTGAAAAACAAGAAGAAAATGAAAGAGAAACTGGACCAGACAAAGGTGATCTCAAGGTATAATGAAAAAGAAAATTTCAAACCAAAGATGGCTGAGGGTTTTATTTTGCTGAAAGGGGGAGAATCACAGAATCACAGAATCCTAGGGGTTGGAAGGGACCTCGAAAGATCAAGAGAAGGTTCAGGTAGATAAATAATGATGGCAACAGTCTGAATGTTACAGAAGAAGTGCCCTTAAATTTATTATTCACATCATTTTGTTCAGTTTATGATTGTGATTTTCAGGTTTGTTGTAGTTATCAGATATGTTTTATTGGGAGCATGCATAATATATGCTGGTTTAAACCTTTTCTTACTTGTAAAAGAAATCTGTTTGTGAGCTTTCTGTTCCATAATGGCTTTTGTATCTGAAAGGACCAAAAGTAACCGCAATGCATGTTCTGCTGTAACAGTTTTGGCAGTATGATCTCTATCCTAGCAATTTCTGAGATTATTTCCCAGATTATTGCACCTTGATTTTTCACCACTTTTGTGCTCTATCAGAAAAAAACCCAACTATAATGGGATTTGATGAGAAGATTGTTCTGATTGATTGTTCTAGAGCTGTTTCCTGTGTGTGAAGATCAGCCACAGGTTTATTTTTGTTAGAAATAACTGTTTGTGATAGAGGTTCTCATTCTGCTGTTTTGCTGTCTGTGCAGAAATCACAGGCATTGTTTCTAATCTGTCAGGATTAGAGAAGTTTAAATGTGACTCATATAACAATGTCATCCCAAGAAGTGTTTGCTTCTGAGCTAGGTAATTCTATGGGAATTTGCATTATAATCCATGCAGACAAATTCTATTGAGACAAGATGAAGCTGAAAGGGAGCTTTATCTGGAAGTTGAAGTAATATTGTAAACAGGCAGAGTAGTGCTTTGTGATAAGGTAGTTGCCAGGTAGTCTTGGTAGGCCTGGTAGGTACCAAGATAAACAAATTCTTATTCACACTCACAGTATTTTTACTTTTCCACATACACTTTAAAAAGTTTCGCTTTTGCATTTGTCCAGTATTAATGTGGGGCTTTTTTGGTGTTTTTGGTGTTTTTGGTGTTTTTGTTTGTTTGTTTTTTAATATGTATATTTTATTTGATTTAAATCAGTGGCATTAAATGACTATACGGTATTTTCTCAGGATATATTTTATCAGTCTTAGGTCTTAGTCTTTAGCTTACAATGTGTGGTATCTCTAGCCTGTGGAGATACAGAAATTATGGACCATGTTATAGGATGAAGAATTCTGCAGATAGTAAAAACAGGCTGAAAAACTATGAATTGATTAGTCTTTGGTATACTGTCTGCTCTTTGTAAGAGGTAAGGAACCTAAAATCATGATGAGAGAAACCAAAAAGATATGAACTCTTGGGTTATAATTACCTATGATAATTATACGTATGACAATGATACATATGACAGGTCACTTCTTGTCTCCATTTCTTAATCCCATACAGTGATGTGTTTGTTTTTCCATTTTCTGCTCAGGTTATAGGCTTAGATCACAGACATTTAAGGGTTGTGAAATTTTGAGGGGGCAGGTGTGACAGTAGTGGACCAGAAGATTCATTTTATGTGCATGGGACCATAAGCTACTTCTAGACTGCTATATTGCCCACATCTCTCTCCAAAGGATTATTTTTCACATTTCAAAATTGCAAGAATTCATGACAATCCAAAAGTCATGGACTGAGTTGTTGCTTTTGCATTCGTTTACATAGCCACTGCTTTTACTTGTACTATCAGAATACAGCACTCTATCCTATGCGCTTGCATGATCATTACTTGATTACTGAAGGATAATACATATTTATGTGAAGGATGTATGCATGTTATCATCTTCTGCTCAGTTTTTCTCAAATATGAATTTTTCATCACTGAAACTGCCAGAGGACTTAAATATGAGGATCTCTTCCTGATCACACAGATCATCTGTTAGAAACACCACAGCATATCCCAGAAACAATGTGTGTCTGGACGCCAACATGCTGATTTTTATCTGCATTAAGAAATCTATATTATTTAGGCCTTGGCTGGTACTTTGCCTCATGCTAAAGCAGCAGGAAAAGACAGTGCTGGTATTTCACACACCAGTGCTTCTGTTAAAATATTTAAGGATTGCAGCAGGTCTCATACAATAGTAATGTGAGGGAAGGGGAGGGGAAAAATAGAATGCATAGTTCTGAATTCAGCATGAGACATGTCTTAACAAGGGTAGGATGCTTCACACCTCAGTTCAAGTGGTACTTCATATCCTTGCAGGCAAAGGCTCCTTGCTCTTGCTGGTTTTGTAAAACTGGGAGGACAGCAGCCCTTTAACAGAAGAGGGTCAGGTTAAGATTTTACCCTTGTGCAAAGCAGAAGCTCTGGCTTCTGATGGGTTTTGGAAGCTGGAAACAGCTCCTGAAATTATGGGAAGAGTGGGAACTGCGGCACACTCCTCGGGTGGTTAGTGCTCAGTCTAGTTTCTTTCTCATTTTTTCTGTTTGAGAAGGACAAAGTAGTATAAGGAAATGTCTTTTCATGGATGGACTATCCTCTTTCCCTGGCTACAGGTCTATGGAAATGATTATGAACATGCAGTTGAATGCTCTATGTTTTCAAATGGACTTATTTTTCAAAATCAGAAAAAAATCCTGTTGTTAAATATCTGGAGAATGTTAACAGTACTGAAAGGGCTCTGCAACTAGCCTGAGTTACCAGTCAAGTAATAAATCTCTGCAGAAGCTGGGATCTCTGTGAACTGAGAATATCTGTGTTGTGTGAACTGATATTTGAAGTTCTGCTTTTTGGAAATATGTTTCAAGCACAGTGTCACATATGTAGTCTTATTCCTCATAAGTGTTCAGAGTCCCATGATGGATGTATATATGAGGAAGCCATCGTCTGAAGAGCACTATTCTTATGGCCTTGCATATTATACCCAGCATGCTCCTGTGGACACATATAAGCTTTCACTTCTGAAAACAGGGTTATTGTGGACATATGCATGAAAGGGGTGTTTCCATCTAACTGTGGGAGTTTTGAATTCACTGATATCTATCCAAGACTTCTACTAATTCTGGAGGCAATCTGATTAGTTTAAAAAATAAAAATAATAGTAAAAGAAATCCCCAAACAAACCAAAACCAACCAACCAACCATCCAAAAAAACAAAACCAAAAACCAACAAGAACAACAAAAATGAAACTCATGCTTTGTGAAAACCAGCCAGTGGCAGCAATGGTCCCTGGCAGTCCTACATCCATCAAAGGAGGTGCCACAGCCCCAATGCCTGGAGGAGGTGACGGAAGGGAGCAATTAGAGTGGCTGCTTTTCCAGTGTGGAGCCTGGCCTTGTCAAGAATGAGGAAGAGCTTCAGAGATGTAGCCAGATGCAGCAGAATGACCACTCTCAGCCCAGGCAGCAATCCACAGTAGGATCCCCTGGCATGTCCCACAGCAATAGGAGATATGTTCTAGCAGGCTGGGGCAGGGCTTGGCTGAGTGATGTTCACAGCCTAAAGCATCCTGATTACAACTGTAAAAAACTTGAGGATGTACATTCTCTGAGGAGACCTGGCTCTCACACAGCCCAAGATAGGCACTTCTTCACACACCACCAGCTCTAGATGTACCATCAGCAGCAAAGTATTTTAGTTCTTTTGATTTGGTCTCTGGCTACCATCTAGTTAAATCAGCACCTAGAGATGAAGAAAGGAGTGACATGGTGACATCCTGTGAATGATTTCATCTCAGAGGAATGCTTCTCCAGGCCAGGAATGCAAGGGGACCTTAGTCAATGCAGGGAAGCTGTCTTTGCCAGGAATGGCTGCTGTGCCAGTAGATGACATAGAAATGGATAGAGGCATTATTATTGGGTGACTGCAAGAAAAATGTGTGGGCGGAGAGGAAGCTCTTTTCATGATTTTCATAGAGAACACATGCTTTTCCCGGTTGGTCTATAGAAATGACCTTTTCAAGTGTTAAAGAAGTAAATTGATTGCATGATCTTTGCAGGACGGTTTGTGGAACAGCATGCAGTGCAGTTGCACTGAAATAGGTAATGGTACCAGAACACTGTGGCACATTTTCTGTGACTCGTCACCATTTTTCATCCAACGTAACAAAAGCCACCTCCACAGAAGACTAAATGGAAAGTATTCCACATTTCATGTAGAAAAGCAACAGCTGATCACCTGCTGGGAGGACAGCTGCTTTTTGGTGATGATCCACTTTTCATCACACAAACTGAAGATTAATTTCAGGATCTCTGCATTATTTTTATTAGTTTATGATTGCTTTGATATAAATATCAATCTAAAAAGAGCAACAATCAAGACTGAGAATGCCCCTGGAGGTTCAAGAGTAAATTCTCCTCTCTGAATCAGTATTGTTGGATGACTGCTCTCTGAGATAAAACTGAAAACCAAAATATGCATTGACTCAACATACATTTGACTATTGTGGAATTGCAAGACTGGAGTAGTCTACAACAGGCACAGTGGAGTGGTGAATATCTGTACTGTTGATACTTCAAGCTGGGAAGATGCTGCTAGCAACAGCCCATGCTGGAAGAGTCTGTTAAATAAAGAAGCCTGAGGACTGAAGAAAGGTACTGAGAGAGGAACAAGTGAAAAAAAAAAAAAAA
>VWZY01010110.1:37215-121617 GCA_013399075.1 Chloroceryle aenea
CTGTGCCCTATTGACAGTATTTGCAAATGTACAGAACTGGGCCTCCCAGTAGGGATATGCTGGCATGCTAGCATGTTTCTACTGAAATATGTATATAATCTACATTTTATAGCAAGAAGAAGAATTTGAAACCCACAAATCATGAGATTGAACGGCAAAAAAATAGCCATGATATACTTGCTCAGCTTTGTTACAGAGGCAAGTCCCCTCAGAGCATTTCTCAGTCCAAGAAAGCATGGAAAGGAGGTTGTTCCATACCTGCTGGGGTCCCTCTGGCCATCATTCTAAATAGGGAGAAAGGGCAACACCCTGGGCAAAGAAGAGTGGGTATTTATTTGATCTAAAAAATCCCTGTTTGTCTTTTTGTTTCCCAGTTCTGGTCCTTATGAAGCCATTGCTACCAATGGAGTCCTGGTGGTATGTGTCTTTTTCCCCAAAAATACTCTATAAGTGTTCCCTAACATAATATAAGATAATAATATAAAGGGAAAGGCAGGGGGTGTGGGGGTGTGGTTAGAGAAGCCATTAGGCCAATTGTTTCTCTTTCTTCCCTCTTTCCTATTTAGATTATTTGAGAATGGGATATTTTATTACCCTGCTCATTGATGATATCCCATTATTTCCTATTTGTCCTACATTTTGAGACTACCACCCTCCCACCACCTTTCCCAACTTTCTTCTGGTACCACTACTCTCAAATGCTGAGTGATTCACAGTACCCCATAAAAAGGTTGGGATGTGACAATATTTCTCACAGATTCCTGTTCCTGGTGTTTTACAGTGTCGTGAACTTTGCTGTTTGGAAGTTGAAGTGGCAGAGAAGATGCAGCAAAAATCAAGTAAGGTTATTGCTTTGTTAACTATTTATCAATAATTGCATGCTTACTGATCAGAGGGTGCTTCCTGTAAGTGGAATAAATACTATTTACAGTATTTACTGTCATTGACTCTAGATAAAAACATTGGGTTATTACTGACTTCAGTGACTGCATCTCGTACTTCCTTATGGTTATGTCAATAATACCTATTAGACCTGAATTAAAGTTAAAATCCTGGTTGCAGATAACAGCAAGAACATTCAGAGTCTATGAACATAAAGAGCATCCGACTGGGTCCTTTTCTTTCATTGCCAGTGCTCCCTGCAGAGCACTTTCCACTAGACCAAGCTGTGGTCCAAACTCTACAGCTCTGCTACTTATACCCCACTTTTAATGAAGCCACCACAATTTTCTGGTCAAATCATGCTGACATTTCTCATGACCTGTATCCTGTTTTTTTAGAGAAAGAGCTTTCCCTCACTGTGAAGGGCTCCTTTGAGGGTACACAGGATATCATGCTAGGTCCCGATGGAGTTGTCAGCCCATCAGGTCCCACCAAGTTCCACTATATCAAGTATGCGGAGCCAACGCTGGATGTCATGTTGCCAAAGAAGAGGCGCTACCACCCTGTATGTTGGAAGTGGCCTTAATGATGAACTGACCATGAATGCCTCTCTAGAAAGTGAGAGGTGGGGGAGAGGGTAAACCCATTACTGCTTTTGTCTAAAGCATGTTGTTTTCCCAGTGGTCCTGTAAGTACAGTACAGAGACGGGATCCCCAGTTGTGATGCTGAATTCGCTGCCCATGGGGAAGAAAACAACCATTGCAGAGGTGAGCATCACTTCCAGATGTTAGGAATAAAAGGACACTCAAGTAGAAACCCCATTCCCCATAATATTGCCCCAGATGGCTGCTAAGATGGTCAGAAATGTCCTGGGTTTTTTTCTTAGACCTTGAACAAACAAGAGCTTTGTTTCTCCAGCTCTTTTCTCCACAGAAGCTGGTTGTCCCTCCATTAGTTTCCATTATATGCCAGTAGTGGATACAGTAACCAACAAGGTTGGCATGAAATAGGATGTTTCCTTCAGTACATCTCTCTTTGTTTGCCCATAAACTTACTGACCCCTACTTTGCTTAGGATCCAAACTGAAAATCGCTCCTTGGACACAAGATAAGAAGGAAAAAAAAAATAAAATAAAATCAATGAACCTGCCCTTAGTAAACCGTGTGCTTCAAAGGACAATATATTTAAAATATTAGACACAGTATATGGATTTTAGACACATGTGCTGTATAATTTTGAATGCAATTACTAGAAGAAAAAGATTGTTAGTATAAAAACGCATATTTTTCTTAACAAACATCTACAAATGTCCGATTATTAGGAACAATCTTATCCAAATACTAGCTCTTACGTTGTAAAGAAATGGGAGAACATCAGATTTCAAGTCCATTAAAACATCATCTCAAAACAGAGGACTCTTTTTTTCAGATAACATGAGGGTTGCAGTAATGATTTTAAGACAGGATGCAGTCTTGGCAGAAGAAAATGCAGACTTTCAGTCTCTTCACTGTGAGACTGTGGCCAGGATGTCAAAGATCTGTTGTCTATTAGAGCATAAAGAACAGGAAATGTCCAGAAAATGGTATTTTGGGATGCTGCAGAAAGCTTGTGAATAACATGGGAAATGGGACCTACTGCATGAGTCTCAGGAACATACTATGCCAAGACTGTTAACAGTGTCTGCAGCCTGGAAGCATTTGGGATCTGTGGGTAGGGATGTAAGTATAAGTGAGTGTTTTTGGAAATATATGCCAAGATCTCAGATATTTAACTTTGTGATTGCCAGACCTTTCTGGGGTCTGAATCGAGCTCCAAGCCCAAGACAGATAGGGAAAAATGAAATTGTAAAATTAAAATAAGAGAATTACAGTACATATTCTTGTTTTCCAGGAGAAAAGATTTGACTTGAATGTCAGAGCACAAAGCTGGTAAGAGACCTTTTACTATTCCTAAAGACTTGGGTTATTGATTTTGATATTGTTTTAGCCACGTGAAATGACACAAGCAAGTCTCCTCAGTCTGAAAACCAGAATGTGATTTTCATAAAACTTAAAATACATGCACAATACATTATACATCATTATCTCTCAGAAGATTGGGCTTTAATCAATAAATGTTGAGAAATGTGTATTTATTTCAGCATTATTGCTTCCCTTCTGACCACTGCATATTACTTTTGATCAATATCAGTCTCTGAATTTCACAAAAGGAGCAAAACTGAATGAAAACAGAACAGATAGGAGTAAATATTAAACTTGATCAGACATTATGAACCCTTTTTTTTTCCTTAACTGTCAATGTGCAGTAGCAATATGCTTCATATTCTGCCAAATTCAGTTATACTGTATGTTGAGTGGAAAGTAGGACAATGTGTCTAGTAATTTGACATCTGTTTAATACTCACCAGTAACCATGAAGATGTTTCGTGTTATCCATAGCTTTATGTAACACACAGAATGGGGCAAACTGATCTTTTTGTGTTGTTTGCCTGACTAGGATAATAAAAGGGAAAAATAATTTTAAATTCAAACAGAGTTTTCTATCACTCCCTTCAGAAAGGCAAGTGATGAATGACAAACAGGAAAAATAGCATTATTCCAGGACAGGAAAAAATGCATTCTGTTTATTTATTTTACTTTCAGAGAACTATAAAAGCAGCTTGCTTGTATTTTGATTTACAGTGGAGACTGGCTTTTGAAGCTCCACCTAACTCAATTCCCCTTGCTTGTCTTCATTTACAAGTACAGTTTGGCAGACTTTATCCAAAACTGATGATGAAGAAATCTCATAAATAAATTTCATTACTAGTTTCATTGAAATTAGGATCTCAACAGAAGACAGAAATTCTGACACTGAAAGAAAACCCAAAACCCTGCCATTTTGCAATGTCTGGCCAGGGAGAACTGGCCAGCCAGGGAGTCCACAAGTAGCTCTGGTCTCAAGACACTGTGACAGATCTCTTATCCATTGATGTTTTGAAGGCACAGGGCAGGAAGAGACAAGAGGGAAGTTAGTGAGTTGAAGAGCACCAATGCCCAGGGAAGTGAGCTACCACAGTGGAGTTTTAAGGAATTACTTACTAAGTTTCAAAATTGATGCAAATTAAATCTTTCTCTGAAGAAGATTATGCATTACAATTCTTGAGTCAAGGCTGATGTGAAATACAACTGCCCACAAGATGGCTTGTGTAAGTGCAGGGGTGAAATCCTGACCCACTAAACTGAGCGACCCATCTCCATCCATCCAGAGGTTGGATTTCACCGAGGTCATCCCTCCAGAGATCAGGGACATGAGTGGCTGGCCAGCAGGTGGCTGGGTTTCCTCGTCAGCGATGTTCACCACTAGAGGGGGATGCACTCCCAGTCGAGTTGCTCAGAATCAGACTTTTCCTTCAGGTTGGAAAGGCCAGCATTGGAAAATTAGGTTTTATTTTAGATTTAGAATGAGAAAAAAAATCCCATGAGATGGGAATCAACACACTCACTTTTGGCCATTTGCACAGATTTCCTAAATTTATAATTATTTTCGGTTTAGAATGTTCATTTAAATATTGTGAATCATTAAATCATAGAATGGTAGAGGTTGGAGATCATCGAGTCCAACCCTCCTGCCAGAGCAGGATCACCCAAGGCATGCCACATATCCAGGCAGGTTTTGAAAGTCTCCAGAGAAGGAGATTCCACAACTTCTATGGGCATTCTGTTCCAGGGCTCCATCGCCCTCTCAGTAAAGTTTTTCCTCATGTTGAGGTGGAACTTCTTTTGTTCCAGTTTGTGACCATTAACTCTTGTCCTATCACAGGACACCACTGAAAAGAGACAGGACTCTTCTACAGGACACTCACCCTTCAGATGTTTGTAAACATTAATAAGATCCCCTCTCAGTCTTCTCTTTCCCAGTCTAAACAGACCCAGATCTCTTAGCCTTTCCTTATATGAGAGATGTTCCAGTCTCTTAATCATCTTTGTAACCTCTGTTGGACTCTCTGTAGTACTTCCCTGTCTCTCTTGAACTGGGGAGCCCAGAACTGGACACAATACTCCAGATTTGGTCTCACAAATAATTTATTTCATTTTTAAATACTGTATGTTGTTTCTTCATATCCTGAGTTGGAAGGGAGCCACGAGGACCATCATGTCTAACTCCTGATTCCACACAGGGCATCCTAAAAGTTAAACCCAAGTGTTTAACTTGGTGAGTGTTATCCAAACACTTCTTGCACAACAATGGGCTAGGGGCCATGACCACTTCCCTGGTGAGCTTGTTGCAGTGTTTGACCACCCTCACAATGAAGATCTTTTTGCTAGTAACCAGTGTGAACTTTTTCAGACACAGCTTTAAGCCAACCCCTTGCATCCTATCACCGGACACCAGGGGTATAATGCCAGTGGTTAAGCTTACTAATTTAAACAAGTTTTCTTAATTTATAAATAGTTACAATATTCTCTCTTGCTCTTGTCACATTGCATCAACCTGTTTGAAGGGAAGGGTTCTGTAGGTTATTTTTGAACCAAGTCCTTATATTGATATGGGTGTGTTAATATGTAAAATATGTGCCTGTTTCTATCTTAGTAATTGTTCATGCCATCGAGACCTGGACATGCGCTTTGGGTTTGACTTATGTTCAGAGGAGATGGCTTTCCTGGGGAAAAGAAAGAAATATGTAGCAAGTGCCCTGAAAAATGTTTTTCATCTACAACAGGATCTGCAGGATTTTGAGGTACATGTGTTTTGGTGGAGGTAGATCTTGAATTTCTAGTATCTTCATGTACTCTTCTAGACGAGTGGTCAAAAAAATGGGCCTCATGTATCTGTTGTGTGGGTATTAGCTTATCCACATGTCTTAAGTCAATTTGCTTCTGCTGCCAAGGAGTGTTAAGAAACACTAGTTGCAGTAATTGTATCCTTCATGATCATCAATTTGGAATTTGCCAGATCTGAGGTGTGTTCATCCCTGCCATCCTATGCAGTAACTGGTTTGGTTCAGAAATACTGCGTGCATTTTAAATACATTGCATAGCAAAGATTTCTTCCCTGGTTCAAGTTTGTTCCTTTTGTGAGAGTTTAGGATAAACACCTCTGAGCGTTTCTTGCAATATCTTCCCTTTCTTGGAGTTTTGGAATTCCTTAAGTAAATATAATTTAATATAATTATTTATATTAAAATAATTTATTTGAAAGTAACTTCACAATACTGAAGAATAACAGCAACGATGAGGGTATCTTAACAACACTGACTGTGAACTCAGTATATTTCTTCATGAGATTGACAGGTGGATTTACATAGAGTAGTAGTACATGTGTGAAATGAGAAAAAAGTGGCAAAGGAGTGCAAGATGTAGAGAAAATACATTGTTGTTTCCACAGAAGAGTTTCTTCTTTTTCTTCTGTGCTCCTATTTGCCCTAGAGATGGGAAAGAACCCCAGTTTGGTTAATCTTTGCACCCATGTTTATCCAACAGGAAGCATCAGTAGCAGTCATTGCTTGGTTTTACAGCCTGTCCTTCCAAAAAGAGACCTGAGCTCTGAGATCAGGAACTGGGATGGGTGTGGTGGTCAGACCACGTTGCAGTCTGGGATGTGATGCTGAACGCTGCCGGTGTGAATGTCCCATCCTCTTCTGCCCAACAGGTCCCCGTGGTGGCTATCATCACGACAGGTGGAGGACTGAAGTCAATGACAGGACTATATGGCAGCCTCATGGGACTCAAGAAGTTAAATCTTCTGGACTGTGTAACATACATCAGCGGACTGTCTGGCACCACATGGTAAGCCAGCTTGTGCAGGAGGCTTGACCAGGCCTTTTTGAAGGTGATGCTGCTGCAGAAAGTGTTTATGAAAGCAGATAAGATCAGGAGATTTTCTTCAAACATCACAGAAACAAGCTGTTCCTCAGTAAAAGGACATTAAATATAAATCTGATATAGTGATTTTTTTTCTAGCAATTCTTTACTGTGCTTTTCAGCTCTACATTTGCAGCAGTTAAATATGTATATGACAATTACACTTCTCAAAATGTTTTTGAAGCGTTACTTTGGATATAACTGTGATTGCCCATAATACGCTCCTTCTCCTCTTTCACTGGTGTCACAGTTGTTCCCAGTAACTTCTGAGGCTGGATATGCTTTCTTACTGGTCATGCAGAGAAAGTTGCAAGACAGTGCACACTTAGCCCTGCAACCTGCGAGTCTGGGAAAGGACTGATTTCCCCTGGGCAGCATTATTGCCTGCTCAGAGCAGCTACAACTGCCCAACATCTGGTGGTCCCATATAGGGGAGGTTGGTAAAATAGAGGATGGCATTAAAATAAAGCATAATGATACTGTAAGTTTAACGCTAAGTGATACAAAGCCGAAAGACAGCAGCTGGTGTGAACAGATTTATGGTTCTAGAAAACAAACAAAGATAATTTATTGTAAATATCTTCCTAATTTGAGCTTCATAGATATACCTATGTTCACATCCGTCAATTTTATCCCTTAAGCTGCTGTCAGTTCTCTTTTAAAAAATAATCAAGAACATAAAAAAAACCCCTTATCCTTCAGGGCCATCTTTAAAAGTCATAGAAACTGTGGAGTGTTCATTCTGCAGGATGGAGCAGCAAAACCAGAGCATGTATGAGTAGAAGTGAATCCCTACATGTGAACCTCTGTCCTCAAAGGCACACAAATTTCAAGTCTTTTTATTCTCCTTTTGATTTTTGCTGTCTGCATCATCTTTCTCCAGGACAATGGCCAATTTATACAGAGATGCCTACTGGTCACAGAAGGACCTAGACTCGCATATTGGTGAAGCCCAGAAACAAGCAACCAAATGCAAGATGGGCTGTTTCTCTATGGATCGCATGAAGTACTACAACAAGCAGCTTTGTCAGCGGAAGGAAGAGGGATACAGGACATCATTTATAGATCTTTGGGGGCTCATGATTGAGTACTTATTAAATGATGGGGTATGATGTATATTCAATTGCTTAGAGAATCATGCATTTTTCTCCTAGTGAATGGAGAGGAAAATAGCCCATCTTTTCAGAGAACCTAACTCTAAACAGAGTGGACTCCTCTATCTAAACAAACACTCAGACTTTTTTATTTTCTTTAGTAATCTGTGCAGAGAGAAACACATCCTATATGTCTGTAAATTAGATTGTGGATGAAGCCATTTGAACTCTGGCTGGTATTTAAATAGAAGTGGAGGCAGTTTTGGGCAGTCTGCCTAAAATGCAGGATATTCATGCAAAAAGAATTCAAGATGCAAAGTTTAAGTGATAATATTTCTTACAAGCAGTAACAAAATTGTTTTCTATTATTTGAAGTATTTACTATGCCTACAGCACAGCAGTCCACTCCCTCTTCTCACCAGCTGGACTGTGGTTCAAGGATGTGTGCTTTAGCACTTGGAAAGTGGGAAGTGACAAGTGTCTGAGGATTGAATAAAGTGTCCTCTGGTGGGGGCAGAAATACTGCAGTCATTCAGACATTATTTATTTTTAAGATAAGGATTTATATCATATTATCTATATATAACCAGAAGATAAGTGCATACAGAGAGGAATACTACATATTGAACAAAGCTGTAAGTTGAATAGCTGCCTCTCTTTTAATATCAGCTAGATAAGATCCCCTTCACAATCTAGTCAAGCATCTTTCCCTCTGAGCAGTGCTATTGCTATGTAACCATTAAACTTTAATGTTAATTAATTAACGTGTGAAATAGCTAATTAATCTCTCCCTAATCTGCCAGAACAAGCTGCTTTTGAGCAGTTCATGAGAATTTACATTTTTTACAAACATCTTTAACTGAGTGTATTCTTTTCCAGAAGAGCAGCTGGTGGGATGTAAATAATTTGCTGCCAAATTCCCCTTGTAAAGCTGGACAATGATAGCTGTTGTATATTAAAGAAGAAAAGTCAATGCTGACATGCTTAAGGGTTTCCTTTAGCCCCAGAATAGCAAGGACTACACACTACACTCCTTGTCCTAAGGGGCAGCTTTCCCCTTCTCGGGTCTGCCAGGGCAGTACTTTCTAGTATGTACAGACATGTATGCAGAAGTAGTTTTCCCTCTCCTTGTCTTTTTGTGAACCTGTGCACAAAGTCAGGCCAGACCCTGGGACAATTGTTTGTCATCAGTGGGTGGTTGCCTACAGTGCTCTGTGTGATGGAGCTGCCATGATCCATCCTGCATGCCAGAGGCAGAGCCGCCTGGCTTCTCCAGCACTGGGGCCATCAAATTCACCATGTGTCATTTCCATCTCTTCTCACTTAACTGTTTTTCTTTGAAACCAGAAAGACCCCCACAAACTCTCAGACCAGCAAGAAGCACTGTGTGATGGCCAGAACCCACTGCCCATTTATGTGTCAGTCAACGTCCGGGACAACTACAGCACCAATGATTTCAAAGGTAAGGATGATGTTTTAGAACCCGAGGGAGTAAAACTGGTAAATTAATTCCTGTGAAATAACCATCACCTCTATGCCTTATAATTTTAATGCAAGAGCTTTCTGAGATCAGCATTTCACTGTCACATACACAGTTGAAATCCTGCCAGAAAGGCTATTTTTGAAATGTTATCTGACCCACCTAGAATGAGAAGTACTGGAATTCTCCAAGAATTAAATACTGTTTCTTGTCAATGCTCAGTTACAGTTTCAACATGAAGACAGACCATATAGCTATGATGAAGTTTGGGAAAGAATCTATCTTACTCCCAACTGAATCTTTTGCTTCGTTCATTGTTTTGCTTATTTTTTTTTCTATGATGAGAGGCAGATGGAGAAGAGGCACAGAATAAATTCAGATGAAATTTGTTCTGGTTGAAATGAAAAAATTAACCACTTCTGAATGAAAAGGAATTTATGGTCTGTGACCTTTCTGTCCCAGTCTATGTTTACAGTGCAGTTCTATAAATTGCGCTACGCATGGATAGGTTATCCAGGAAAGTCAAGAACTAGTTTTGGCTTCCTTAATACCACACAAATAGAGTATAATTTGCCTCTTACAAAAAAAAAGTTATTTCAGAAAAGCTGATTACCTGGTTTTATATATAAATAAATTATTCAAGGGAAGTTAAATTGGCTGTATTGGTAATGGTGGAAGTACTTTCACCTAGATATGGCATATTCAAGGGCAAATCAAAATCTCATGCATGCTGGAGAACCCTGCACTGGTTCATGCCCATGGGGGGTGTAAGAGCTGGAGCCTTGCTGTGCTCCTGGCTCGTGCCTTGTGCCACTGACAATACTCCCATGAGCAACATAACTGCTCCTGCCTCCCCATCATCAACAGCGTCTGAGCTCAGCTGCCCGGCCCTGCTCATAGTAGTTTGTCAGCAAGGCTTTGCAAAGGCAGTGTAACAAGCAGAAGTCAGACCAACACAATGTCCTGACCACATCTGTTTCTATAACCAGCTGAGAGCCTTCTAAGTGTCCCATTGTGGCTGTCTTGCAGAGTGGGTGGAGTTCACCCCCTATGAGGTGGGACTTCCGAAGTATGGTGCCTTTGTTCGCACAGAGCATTTTGGAAGCGAGTTCTACATGGGACGCTTGTTAAAAAAGCTACCTGAATCCCGGATATGCTACCTTCAAGGTGATGTATTGTGTTGTCCAGGAACAGAGTCGCTTTGGAGTGGTGCAATGCTGTTAACCAGAGGGTGGATATTTCTGTTCTAACATACTAAAACACTGCCCTGGTATTGCCTGCTAGGAAATGGGGGGTGTGTGGTAGTTAATTCAAAAGAACATGGTAAAGATTCCCACAACTTTTTTCAGTTTGTTGTTGCTGTCTTGGTATGCACAAACTTTTTCACACTGTGTTTTATACATGGAACAGATAAAGGTTCTTAATTCTTTCATTGTAAGTAATAGTTCCTACTTCTTCGGTTATTCTTCCGATTCCTCTCTGAATTCACTTCAACTCAAGAAATTTTGAAACAGCAGGAAACCTGCATCTGTGCTTGCACTGTGAGGTTTAACTTCAACTCTCTGTTGGGAATCCCATCTACTAAAGATGCAGGCAGCACAGTACAAAAAATGAGACCATAAAAAATGTGTCTGAATCTCTCTGGTCAGTCCCTGACTTGTACTGATGGGTTGTGTGTAAAAGCAATAATATCCCTTTACCAAGGTGTCAGAATCACTAGCAGGTGGGCACAGAGCAGTGCACATTTGGTTTCAGTCATCTCTTCTTACACTCATGCTGCTTAGAAGCTCCTAGAATTCAGTAAATATGTAGTGATATTAAATAGTCCATAGTCTCAAGGAGTATCTGTAAAATGCTACCTCTCGGGCCTTCCTGCTGCTAGGAAATCAGTTTTCTACCTATTGTGTATGCTGTACAGACTTCTGTGCCCCGCTGAAAATGAAGAAGTCCAATTTTGGTAGACCAGTTAGAACAGATATTTAAATTTACAATGGCAAATGAAATGGTTGCATTGTGTTTTGTTAACTAAGCTACCTTCCCTGTGGGGTGTCATAGAGGGGCAATCCTGGATGGAGCAAAGAGTGCACAGTGGAGCAGAAGCCTTTGCATGCTGTGGTGTGAGATCTTCTCTAGTAAACCAAATGACTGAAGAGCTAGTTCATCCCCCTGTGAAACTATCCAGGGTGTGTGAAAGCTGACCAGAGCATTTGCAGAAAAAGAGAAGCTGGAGTAAGGAAGACAGGGATGGAAAGGATGTTTTTGTGATACCTGCATTATCTGACCTCTTATTTAGCTTCTTGAGTGATGGGGTTTTTTTTCCTGTACTTGTGTCACATTCTCTCTTTACAGAGCAGCAGAGCCAAGCAGTAGGTTAGGTGCAGAACTGACTGCAGCATGACCTGGACCAGTGCCATAGAAAGTTAAGAGGAATTAACAGCCCAAAAGTTTAGAAACATTTGAATTAAGCCCATTAAAAAAATGAATCCAGGAGGTCAAAATAGAAGGAGGAAGGCAGTTTCTTGAGAGAATGTGTCCTTGTGTTCAATAATTCCCTTTACAGGTATGTGGAGCAGTATATTTTCTGTGAACCTATTACAAATATGGGGATTGTCCCACAGTTCAGAGGACTTCTGGAAGAGATGGACACAAGACAGAATAGAAGAAGTTGGTGAGTAAACCTTTCTTTTGTGGTCACTTAGTTTCCTGGTATCATCCTGTCACCTATATTGAATGACCATAAGATCCTCCTAAGAGATAGTAACTTCCTCTCCTACTGTAAAAACTAAGAGGAATAGTGTGGTCAGGGAAATGCTGCTGTAATTACTAGACTTACTAATACTCTACCAATTAAAAGGCTCTGTCCTTAGGAGGAGCTTTAAAGGGGTCACACAATTCTCAGGAAGTGTTTTCGCATTGCAAATTCTCAGCCATACAGAACCATGAATCATCAGCAGAGAATAAAGTTATTCTAACTACATATGCAGAGAATAAACCTGACTATCAATTGGTTAATCAATATTTCCTGGAATTTTATTTTATTACTCAGTACGGTAATTGCACAAAGATAGATGAAGCCCAGAAGGTATTTTCTGAAGCAATACAGAAACCATGTTTTTTATTGCTAAATCATTTAGTATGATAGTAACTATAATTACAGACATCCTTAAAATAAATAAATATGTCTGTGTAATCACGGAAACCACTAAGTCTCCCCTGCTGCACTGTCAGCCACTTGGTCCGGCAAAGCAGGTTATGATTTCAAGAAACCACACCTTGTGCCATATTCACCCACATACACTGCCATGTAGCCACCCTGAAAGCTACCTGTAGTTTCTAGATATGAATGTCCCAGGTTTTCCTGGGATGCTCTCATTCTCCTAATTAAGCATATATTCATGTTGGCATCGGTGATTATCAGATAGAAGTTGCCCCTGTGGCGATAGACATCATGGTGCCCTGTTGTTGCCCATCTAACTGAGTGAGAGCATATGCTTCAGCCCCATTTTCTCCATGCTTGCCTCTGTTTCATGATACCTTCCTGTGAAGATAAGTCACTTTCTTTCTGACAGGACATTCTCTGATTTGCTTAGTTCCCTTAAGGTGACCTTTTTCTAAGACTAAAGACTGCTTCTGATAAATTGTCTTCAGGCCAAAGTTTAACACCATCAGCATAGCTTTGTCTAGCAGCCGTTCCTCCTTCAGAAGAGTTTGCCTGTGTTTAGTGAAGCATCCCAGAACAACCCCTGAGATCTACCAGGACAACCAGAAATTAACATCAATTAACAAACAGTTCACTGTTTTTTTTCTCTCTTCCTCTAGATGAAGACCCAGTGTTGCCCACAAGGCCCCACGAACTGAGGACCCGCATGTACACTCCTCCTGGCCCCCTGTCCAGTGCCCTTCGGGGAGCACTGACTGACCGCTTCTCCGTTGCCCAGCACCACAATTTCCTGAAGGGCTACCAGCTGCATGACAGTTATATGGAGAACGAACACTTCTGTCGATGGAAAGGTAATGGGTACTAATATTTAACAAGCATCATTTTCAGGTGTTTTCAAGGTAGGGAATTTAGGAAAGAACCCTGTCAGGCTTAGCAGAGGAAAAAAAAACGTCTCCTGAAAAAACATTTCTTTTCTAAATGGAGAGAAGAGACTAAGACTTCAGTGTTTCCAGGTATCTAAGATTATTTTTAAATATAAGCACGTGTTTATATGCTTTAATCTCTGTGGTTCAGATGGAGAGAGTAGGCTTGCAGTCAGCAGAACCAAATTTAAAGTAGCATAGAATAGAGTGAACATGGGAGAAAGCTTATTTTTGCCAAGACTTTGCCTCTAACTTCAGATGTAAGTAGAATATCTGAGAAAATATGATCTATAAGACAAAGCTGGAAAGGAATGGGTCCTTGAGAGGGAGACATTAATCTAAATGTAAAAGGGGATGGGAATGTTTTGTTCTCTAAATCAATGATGGATAAAAGATGAAACTGATTGAAATGAAGCAGGGCAGATTTAGGTTAAGTATTAGAAGTAGCTTACTGGTACTAGTGAGCATGAAAAATTACTGGAATACATTGCCTGGAATTTCAATACTGGATTTTTCAGAACAAGAACTTAGGTGGCATTTTGCAGTCACTCCTATGCCTCTTTGTCAATCTAGAAGCATGTCAACTGATTTAAACCAGGCATGTGGGACAGTCAGTTCCACCTTGCATTTCTTTTTCCAGACAAGATACTTAAAGATAATTTCTGATTCCAATACATATTTTCCTTTTAGATACTGTGTTAGACTCACGTCCCAACCAGCTGATGCAAAATCCTGATCACTTGGGCATGATAGATGCTGGATTTTTCATCAATACCAGCAGTGCACCACTTCTAAGGCCACAGAGAGATGTGGATGTCATCATATATTTAAGTTATACTACTGGGTCACATACGTCGGTGAGGAAGATCTTGTTCCTATGTCTTGTCTCTTGTTTTGCTTGTAAATGTCTAGCCTGCAGTACTAGAACTGCTAGTTAGTTTAGCTCTTCAATTTTAACTACTGCTTTCCCTTACATTTTTCACTGTAGTGATTAATATTGTTCCTATTTCTTCCTGGAATCTCTTTTTCTTTGATTTATGAATGTTGAATTATTCAAGAGGACATCAGCATGGTCTCTTCCAGAATGATAGGAAGAGCCTCTACTGCTTTATCAAGCAGAAAAGTCAAGCAGGTTTCCAGAACCCACACAAGAATATGCATAAACATAGAAAGCAATTTCTCCTGATTCAAGCTAGAATATAAAAAAGGTTAAGTGCATAGTCAGAGGCAGGTTATTTCTGGGCTGACAAGTAAGATGCTGCTAGTAAAATTCAATGACAATCATTTTCCTGCAGAAACTCCATTTTCAAGGAGATAATCAGTTGTTGGTAAGGCCCTGCAGAAAAGAAATTTGAGATTTTATATCTCAGAAACTGAGGCTAGTTAGAAACACACTGTTAAGCATCTTGGCCCACTTAAGTGGAATTATTTTTTGTGGATTAAAAGAACTGTGCTACTGTTCATAAGCCATATGATGCATGAGACATCCATGTCATGAAGTTTCATTACATTGTCTAGATTAAGTGTATGAAGAAAGGATGCTGCAATTTTAAGCACTTTAGTAGAAACCATTTCCTGTTTGATAGTGTCCGCTATTAGATGGTGCAGAGTAAATAACATATTGCATAGTAAGACGTGATATTGCATTCAACATTTTAGGGAAAAGGTACAGTATAGACTAGTACTTCAGGATTTCTTGGTAACATATCAGTCTTAATTAACACCGTGCCATAATTCCTGCACAGGCAGAGGCATAATTGGACATTCAAATTTTATTTTCTTATCTGCTGTCTTCCAAGCACATAATAAGATACTTTAAACATTTTCTTCCTGTGGTTCTCTTTTTCTCATTAAATGCATACAGTATGTTAGACATAAGCTCTTTCATTTACTCAAGGTACATACTTTACCTTAAACTTCTGAAAATTGCTTCTGTTTTTTTAAAAAATGGTGTCCTGGATGAATTCTTTAACTCTGAAACTGTGTTTACATAGCATTCTGGTTTATGTGTGGTAATTGTGTAGAGTAACACTTGATAAGAAGGAGATCCCCCACTGGATCTGAGTCAGTAAACCTTAATACCAGATAGCTATCTTGGGGCTTTAACATATCCAAGTTGAATTCCAATGCTGACCATTTCTGTGATACTTCAGACTCTAGATAAGGCGTGCAAATACTACTCAGAGCAGAAAATCCCATTCCCCAAAGTTTCTTTGACTGATGAAGATAAGAAAAATCTGAAAGAGTGCTACCTCTTCCAAGATTCTGATGTGCCAGGATGTCCTATTGTGATTTTTCTTCCCCTTGTGAATGATACCTTCCGAGAGTACAAAGCACCTGGTAAGTTACAAGTAGTGGCAAAGCATAAAATATAAGACACTGATGCCTGCTTCCCTGGCTCAGACAGACCCTTTTCCTCTGCTGCTGCCTATTTTTGCCAGCTGGGTTCATGAGGTAACACTTTAGCTAATTAAACTTGGTTTTCCTCATCCCTGCAAAAAGCATGTCATCCTTGTGGCCCTAAGATGACAGATGTAGCCCTTGTCTACTGAGGTGTGTTTACCTTCATCTCTCTCCCACTTGTAACATGGAAGTGAGCTAACTGTAAAAGCTTTTTCCTGGAAAAAGCATACTGCTCTCAGGTAATTTTCCCTTGCTTATATTGTCTTTTGTCCAGGGACTTCATTCTACACTTGAGCAGGTATAGTGTTATATATGAACGATGAGGGGGCAAGAATCTGACTTTCAAGCTAAATTTCAATGTCAAGATCAATGTTTCTTCTTTTGGTACCGCATCAGCCCAGGGGTCATTTTCCTCACTGTGCTGTGCTCAGAGCCTGTCATTCTTTTTCTGCCAGGCCACCTGATTTTTGCTTTTCTCCTTTACTGACAGTTATTAGGATGCATTTACTTTGCTTCTTATCAGGAAATAGAAAGGCAGAGATGGATCCTGGTGGCAGATACCCTGGAGAAAGCATTTGGGAGCGCAGGAGCTTGATAAGTTTCCATTATTGCTTTCTCAAATTCTATTCTGTTACTAGCAACTCCCCTCCCTCAGCTGGGGTTTGTAGAGGTCTCAGCTTCACAGGGTAAGACCTGCAGTGCACTGACAGTGGCTGTTGGAGTGCCCTTTCAGACTGATGTCCTTGACTGATCCCTGACTATAATGAGATGGATGTTTATGAGTCAGCTGTAGAGGACCATTACAATTCTGTCCCTCACTTCTCTCTTCTGCCCTCATCAGTTCAGGCACACTCTTGTCTAGGGGTGAGGATTATTTGTGCAATTAAAGCCTATGAATTTTCTTTCACAGAAAAGTCTTGCTTTTTGGGCTGTTGTGGACAGTCTGTGACTGAGTACGATAAACACCATGTCACAGTAGCAACTTCTCTTTCTTTCCAGGTGTCAAGCGCTGTTGCTCAGAGATGGAGGGAGGACAACTTGACTTGAACAGTTGTTTTTCCCCCTACTGCATGTTCTCGGTCAGGTATACTGATGAGAATTACCGCCGACTGCTGAACCTCAGTGAATACAACATCCTCAACAACTCACAGACGATTATGCAAGCTTTGCAGACAGCAGTGCAAAGGAGAAGGCAAAACTTGTGCTAATCACCCACCCAACTACCCCTCAGGAGAGTTTTTCATGCTCTAGGACACAGAAGGGACACTTTCTGAACCCTTTGAACACTGTCTGTTTTGCACTAGCAAAAGAAACTACCCCAGGTGGCTCGGTGGTTTAATCTTTTGTTTTGTTGTTTGTTTTTTTTTTTCCATTCTGAAGAAGTGGCCTCTGTAGACAAAGACACCGCCTGGGAAATTTTTACATATGCTTTTTTTCCTAAATTAAAGTCGTCTGTACAAGACTCTTTACCTAAAATCCTTGTTAGGTTTAAAAAAATAGTGTTATTTTAAGACTAACTTATTATAATGCATGACACATAGAAAAAATATTTTTTACCACCTCAGTGCTACAGCATTACAACCCAGCCAGCACACCTTCAGGCAGTAAGAAGCGAATATAAACTTCTGCTCCCCACAATTCTTCGAGGAACACAAGATGCATCCAACCCTGGAAAATGAAGAAAACTGGAGACACACCTGGAAGATAGCAATGGATCCTTGAGTCGGCTCTGTTTTGCAAGTGTCCTGAAGAGCAGGTGCAGAGGCTGGAAATGTAAGAGGGACACAGGTAGCCTCATGAATTGTGTCCACCTCCTGGGCTTTCCTTGGATATGAATGAATCATACATCAATGGGAAGGAGCCACTCAGGAGGAAGTGTCATAAGATTTTTCACAGAAAGTTTTTGGAAGTGAATGGTACAATTTGGTCAAATCAGTATTTCCTGGGAATTTATGGCAGTTTTTATTGTTTTGTTTTGAGACAGCATATAAAGTAGTCAACATTTTATTTTAAGCTTTCAAAATAAAACACCCTAGAAGTTTTATTTCCTGTTCTCATATTAAACTTCCTTTCTTAGATTAAAATGTGTTTGAAATGAAAACATTTTACTTCCACTAGACAATGATAACTTTGTTGTTTTACTCAGTGCAATTTGATGAAATAGTTTAGGACATATGCTTGTCAACAAAAACTCCTATTTCAAGGTCAGGCTGGACAGGGCTCTGAGCAACCAGACCTAGTTGAAGATGTCCCTGTTCATTGCAGGGGTTGTTGGACTAGATGACATTTAAAAGTCTCTTCCAAAACATAATATTCTATGATTTGTTTATTTCTGCTTGTACAGGTAAGCAGGAGTGAGTTAGTAGTCAGCAATGACTAAGAACATTTTATCTGAAGAGACCTTCCAAGTGATATAGCACAAAATCAGCAACAACATTTGCTGTGGGTTTATATTTTTAAACTTTCTCCTTTTTCCCTTTCATAGCAAGTGTCTTTTCTGAATTGTTCAAAGTGCTGAGGATGGGCTGTAAAAATTATAAATTCATAACAACCTTTGCATTCCAGAGCAAGTCAAATTGCAAACACACTGTTTTGTTTTTTTTTATTAATAAGCTTTGTGTCCTGATGACAACTGGGAAAGTTTTGAACAGAGTCTATTCAGTGGAAAAAAAAAAAACAAAACCAAACAAACAATCAAACAAAATCTATTAACTTGATGTCATTATTTGGGGCTAAAGTAAACCAGGGGAAAAGCTTGGGTAAGTTGAAACATTTCATGTTAATATTTTACAAAACATCTTTGTTTTGAAACATTGCTTGTTTTTAAACCGCCTACCTCATCAGCCCAGGGAAAACAACCTGAAAATAGCAGGTTTCATTTACAGTCAAATAACATGTTTGGTTTGGTGCAAAATGACGCTCTGAGGATTTTCATTTTAGCAAGAAACAATGACAAATTATCTTTACAAATTGGTTTAAAATTACTTTTGTCAACACTTTTGTGATTTGTGATGTCAAACTAAATGTTAGTTTTGTGTGCAACAGTAGGCTAATGTTGCAAACCTGGAGCACAAATATTAACATTGGAAACTCTTTAGGTTTTCAATTAACATACACTTCTGCTGGTTTAGGTTTTTTTTGTTTTCTATTGTAGTTTCACTAGTCATAGTCAGAAACATGGTGCTATGCTCTCTGTGTATGACACTGGGAATTGCCTCTATTTGAACCTGAAACCTCTGGTGTGAAAAAGTAAACACAATTTTTAGCCATAAACTTATGCCACCTTCAGCTCTGAAGAAATGTTATTTACATGCAAATATTTCATGTATACAAAAGTGGATAATAAAGGCTTGTTTGCAAAATGAAAAATCTGCCTTGCTCCACATATTGAGGCATTCCAGTAATATGCTCCAGGTTTACAGTGTGTTCCTTGTTCCAGGAAAACAAAACTGTTGTTATCTTTGCAAAGAGCATACCAAGTATTTGCTGTGAGCTTCATGGATAAGGGAATGTCTCGGAGATAGACTGCAAAGGTACAAAGTGAGGCATGGTCCTTCTCCCCTGCAAGGGTTGACTCTGATGTGGATTGCAAATGCTATTTGTGAAAACAAGAGCTTTTTGTCCACTGTCACTGTGGGAGTGGCAGCTTCAGAGCTCCAGTCCTGGTGGACAGTCTGATTTATAGCTTAGCCATCCAAGGAGATGTCATAATAAAGCACTGCCTTTAACTATGACTGAGAGATGCTGATGTTGCTAAGAGCTTTCTGTGACCTAATGAAAAATGCATTTCATCAAGCTACATCATTGCAGCTGGCACATGGAGGAAATATGCCATGTATGTAGACACAACCTTTCACAGTGTTGTGAAACAACGTAGCCTATGGCAAAAATTTATTCTGCCAACCTGACCATGATGACTGTTGACATTATTTTGCATGGGAATGTGTAAAGGGGAACTGTGCTGGCTGGTAGCAACATTTAACCAGTAAACTCAAGAATGCTCAGGGAATGGGTAACTTTTTGCTCATAGATAATGTACTAGAAGAGCAGGGAAGTCAAAGGATTCCCTTCGTCCAGAGATTTTTATCTGTTATGACCTGCTGAAAATACAACAGTCTTTGGCTGCCCTTTTTAGTCCTGTTCCAGTGAGTCATGAGCCATACTGGTTTCAATGGCATAGGGGTCAGCCGGGTGCTCACAGGGGCAGGTGTCCTGCCACGATGGTGGCTTCACAGGTGTGCTGAGGACAGTGCGGAGGAAGATGTGTGGTCAGTGCTGAGTTTTGCCTCTGGTTGGCAGGGTTCACAGGATCAGACATGGGTGCTTAAATAGATTATAGCCAGAGTCAGTCTGAGCTGAAAAGGTGCAGAAGTATTCACAGCATGTGGAGCTAAGCAAAGGAAAGTTATTCTTTCAGGACTCTTCATCTAAACAAATACAATAATAATGAGCCACAGGTGAGAAGGGGAAAAGAATACAATGACTTGAGGAGAGACAGCCCGGTTGGACCAAGGCCAAGTAGATATAAACCACCCTCAGCATGTTTTCTCTGCACAGCTAGAGCTGGGTTTGCAGGGATATGTGGTGCAGAAAGCCTTAAATTGGCTTTTGCAAGAACCAGTGTAGTCTAGAGCAATAGTGTTGTCTCTCTGTCTTTCATTAGCTGTTCTATCCTATCTGCTTGCTTGTCACAGATAACCTAAATCCAACTAATGTGCTGTTATTGCATCTTACTGCAGAGTGTGTATTTCTGTAGGCTTTGAGGTCTTGGTAAGTGGAGAGTTCAGGGCTCACATAAAAGGTTTTCCTTCTCTTGCGTTTAGTTGCCATTGGCCAGTCTGAGGCAAAGTGACTCAAACAGCATACTTCCAGCTAGTGTACAGGCATGGGTATTTTTTCTTACTTATTTGACCACAGGATTCAGCTTCCTAGTGTAAGAAAATGGGAGGGGAATAACTGGGTTTAAGAAAGCAGGCAGAGGTGGGGCTCTGAGTCAGTTTATAAAATAGTTGCTCACCTGCATATAAGACATTTAAAGCATTAGTGTCTGTGGAAGCTGGGAGATGTGAAATTGCATTGCCACAGATAACACTGGATGTGTATGGGACAGTGACTGTAATGGAGCAAGATGGCATTTTATCTCAGGTAAGAAAGGTGCAGAGCAAAGAAAGGCATCTGGGTTCTCATGTGGTTCTGCTGCGCATAGTGCAAAGCTGATACTACTTTCCTGACCTGCTGCTGACTACAAATGACTCTGTGCAGGATTAATAGAGTCAGTGTTTCAAGACCTCATTATTGATATTTTTAAAATGCTAGCAAACTGTAAGAAAGAAGTGAAAACTACCAATGGAATAAGAATTTATTTACAAAAGGAATATTTTGTATATTTAGGGTTTTCTTCATTTTAGAGACAGGATATATTCAACCTTAGAATAAGTATTAAATATCATGGAGATGTGCCTCAAGGTGAAAGGTTAATGTCAAGGTGCATTTATGGCAGACTGGTTTGCTGTTCCTTTAACAGACAGGGCTAGGCGCTGCCCTCCCGCCTGTGTGTCATACAAAGGGTGGACCTTACCTGGCTCCTACGCCTCTGCTCGGGCTTACTGGGGCAAGCACGGCGCAGGCAGGGGCACCAGGCACAGATGGCAGCACCCGTACCTGCGGCAACTCCACAGCCAGCACTGACCACGGGCTCCCCTTCTCTGCTGTTCTGCATTTCCCTGTCATTGATGAGGATTGCTTTCAAGAGACGGGATGGTTTTCCCAGAGGTAACATTGGCTCTTGTTGCAGGATCTGATCACTCAAACTACTCCAGTAGGAGAAGGATTTATGCGTCCGAGTCCTGATGGGGAACAGTGGACTCCTGTTACCAAGGTACTTGCAAAGGGGAATTTCAAAAGAAAACTGAGAGACTTTCCTGTTGGGTGGAACCTGGGTGAGAATAGATAGGATTCAGCAGCTGCTAAACAGTCTAATTAGCTACCATAATCCATCCAGTTCCCTCTGTGAAACACTCTCCTGCTTATCATTTTGATCACTTCACTTATGCAATCTTGCTTCATGTTTAAGTCCTGGCACTGGTTTCTATCCTTGGCACATGGGAAATGAACCCTGTTTTAACAAGACTAAAATCTTTAAAAGGATGTGTTTGAACAGGCTTTCTACAGTCTTGCTAAAGCATAAGGGCAAATTTACTGCTGGTGTAGGTAGTAATAGCTGTGAAATTGAGCCACATGCTTTCACAAAGGGTATGGCACAATCTTGAAGTGGATTTTCAACACCTTATTTCCTGGATTAGTCCTTCTTCTGGACTCTACAAAAAACTAACAGTTTTCCAGGAGATTGTAGACATGTTATATGAAATCTTTTCTCTAAGAAATGAGAGGACCAGGTGTGCTGAAAGTTTTTTTGACCTTGTTCTCTCTAGTTCGAGGCTATTTAGCAATAATTAGGAACTCTCCCTTGTTTTGTTTCAGGCTGAGTTAAGCTGCTGAACAATAAGTGTTGTGCTTACACTTTAAGGAATAGCCAACCTTTTCTGTTGATTAGTTGAATGGAAAACCCAAAGATGAGAAAATACACTCTAAAACACAACCCTTTACAATGCAGGGATTATGGCAGGTTCAAAAGAACAAACCAAAACTAAAATTTTTTAGGGAAAACTCACACCACTGATGGGATTTTGTCTATTTGTTATTTATGACTCTATGATGTCTAAGCCTAGGCTCCCTGGTTATGACAGGGCACATCCACATGACTGAGTACTTTGTTCAATCTGCACTCCTTCCTTGGTGCTTTGGGATTACCACAACCCTTGAAGATGGCTCCAGGGGACGTGAGACCTGAAACTCCATTGAGCCCTTCCACAGAAGTGCCTTCTCCAAAGCACCACTTACTGGCTCTGAAATTACTGTACACTTTCCACCTATACTTGCCTCATATCTGTGCCTTAGGAGTTAGGGTTTTCTTCCTAGGATGGGGTGCTTTGGTTAATGGGGGGGCTCATTTTACCTGTTTCTTCTTTAGTCTACTTGCTAACTGCCCCCAATCTCAGCAGTTTACATGCAATGTACTTGAGTTTAAACATTATGAGAGGCATCACGTGGACATATATTCCATCGAGCTTATGACTACTGATGCACTTTACAGACAGTAAGCATGGCACATTATTAACACAGTACATACCAAATTGGTTTGCTCAGACAGACCAACCAGAGCAAAAGTCCTGCTCTCCTTTCTCACAGTACCTGTGTCACACATTCTTGTCAGTGGGACTGATGAGGTCAGTGTCATGTTAATGCCTCTGTAGGACCAGCACTGGTCTTTTTATAGTTATTTTACAGTATAGGTGGAATGAGCAGGTGGTATAACTACCTGTCTGTGGCCCTGTAATTGCACTAAATGACTTGCATTTTAGAACTTTTGGAGCAAAAGTTTCCTGCTGATTTATATTCCAACATGGTGTGTCTTCCTTTCTGTGGCTGTAGAAAGAAAAGGCTAGGTGGATATGGAGATTAATGGTATTTATTTGTTGGTTTTTATGGTAGAAGGAAAAAGAATATGGACTCATGTTTGGGCTCCAATGTGAGACCGTAATAGCAATACGAAAGTATAAGAAATCAGGCATGAGGCCTTAATATCAGAGACATGGGCTAATATGAAAGTGGGAAGCCAAAGGGAACAAATGAGTTTCTTACCAGTTGTTATACACTGTTTATGCTTCTTGTGCAAAGAAACAAAGAGCTTACATGTTTCAAAACTATCGAAAAACTTCTCAAAAGAAAAAGCCAGAGGCAAACTCAGTTCAAGAGGAGTGTTTTTGTTCCTGTAAATGAAAACCACATGCATAGTGAGCATGGTGGAAGAGCAAAGCAGCAACCTCTTCCTCTGACATTAAAAGCAACATGGGGACCAGAGGTCAGCAGTTAACTGTGGAGTACTGTACATTTAAAGGAGCAGGAATATGAGAAAATCATATCTCATAGCCCAGCAGACTGTACATGTGTAATGACCAGATAGGAGGTGATTATCACGATAATTTTATCCCTTGCAAAAAGCCTAAGGCAGCTTTTCATTTGCTACCTTGGAAATTGAACAAATAAATCTTCTCCCAAGCTGTATTTGAATCTCACCAGTCTGTGCAGCTGGATTTTAGTTAGAAAGCAAATAAATTCTCTATAATACAAATCCAGATATTGTGAAAGTCTTTCAGTCTAGCACTTGATTTTAAATATTAGTAGGAAAATAAATGTATTGGCCATTTCAGAGTCACATTGAAAAATGTAATTAAGTTGTTCACGATTTTGGTATTTCTCTCTTTTGACCATTTCTGTCTTCTAAATATGCTACCTTAAGCATTCATTCCTTTAATTTGTGTATGTGGTTTTGTTTGTTTGTTTTTGTTTTTGTTTTGCTTTGGTTTGGTTTTGTTTTATTTGTTTGTTTGCTTTTTTTTCCCCTGCAGACAGAATCATCTCTGTGTTACTTATTGACTGTAAGAGTCATAAGAGCAAGAAATATCCACCGGGCAGATGTCTGTAAGTATCTGTATTGCTCTTCATGGTTCCCTTAACATTCATGGGGTACTAGCTAACCCTGCTCCAAGAAAAAATGCTTTCTAGATTTCTTCCACAAATAGAGAAAGTCTTCTCACTGGCATGCTGGTTCCAGCAATTAACACAGTGTGTTGCTCTTCTTTGCACCAGCCTTGTTCTGTGCAGAGCTAACTCTGTAAAGTCACAGCTGCACCTATTGCATATATTCCTCTGCATCCTCAAAGGGAGCACGGAAGGCTCTGCAGTCTGAAAGCAAGAAACCTGAAAGCAAAATCCTCTGTGTTACTCTCTGGAGTATATTTATGTAACAAAGACACAAACTGGATGGTGTAATAGAGCAAATAATGAAAATGGAGTAACCAGTTCTAAAATTTAGCTTGTACTTAAAGTTTTCTCAAGGCTAAGTAATCCAAATTACCCTACCTCAATCCCCTGCATATCAGTTTTCATAGATTAATCTCCATTAGGTGGTGTTACATTTTGCAGGTTCTCTTCTGATGGCCTGCAACTGAAATATAACAGAATATTATAGCTTTACTTACACAAAAATCAAGAAATATTTTTGTTTCTTTGTTTTGGGCTTTTTATTATTGTTCCTATCTGCATAAAATAGAAACTATCCCTATGTTTCCTTAACCCGTGGAGACACAGGGTGCTGTGGGTTTCCCAGATTATTTTATCCTGGGCTAAGCTGATTGCTTGATGATGTAGGAGGAGAAGAAACCCTTTGTTTTTAATGTATTTGTTATATGTCTAATCACTTTTATTCAGATAAGAGTCATGTTCCTCTTCTTTTTTCTCCATTACCATAAACTAAATTATAATGTTTATGTTGGACAAAACTGTTATCATGTATTATAGTGTCTCTCTTTGAAAACAAAGCTTCATGTTCAATTAATTCTTTCTTCTAGAGCAAATCCTCATTTTAGGTGTTTGTGCTTTTTAACATATAGTAAGCCAGACAGATTGCTACGTGAGCCTGTGGCTGCCAACTGCTTCAACTAACAAATTTCAGACTAAAACTATCAAGAATTGCAAAGATCCAGTCTGGAATGAAACCTTCTACTTCAGGATCCAGAGTCAGGTCAAGGTACAAAGCTGGAACTTCCTTGCTAACTATCACCTAGGAAGAAACGGACAGGTTTTATCCTTTTGCAAAGGGGACATAAGTAATTTTCTCAAGAGGCAAAGCAAGATGCAGAAAGATGTGGGAATAGCACATCCTTATGATGGTTTTCCATGACATGAAAGACAAGTATCTCTCTTAACTGTGGGTAGAATATGACATTTGAGATGTCTGTCATTTCCTCTTTCTTTCTTGTAGGCAGATGCCTACCTGGAATTGGTTTCCCCTCAACTTCCTTCTTTTCCTGCTCTTTTAATTTATGTCCTCCCACTCTTCACAACAGCTGAACAAACCAGCTTACCGCAGGACCTGCTGCTTTGAATGAAACTTGACACATTTCTGAAGTCCTTCCCTTCCTTTTCCAGAATGTGCTGGAGCTGGAGCTCTATGATAAGGATGTGGTTACTCAAGATGATCACCTCTTCACAGTGTACTTTGATGTAGCCAGACTTTCCATGGGAGAGCAAGTCTTCATGCACTTCAAGTGCGATTCAGAGGTGAGGTCTGAAGTAAGAAAAAGAATAGATTGACATGAATCTGTTTGTCTCTTTTTCTGTCTAAAATGTTATTTGCAAAATCTGTTGGTTTTTTTTTCCCTTCTTGTGTATGGACTGCCCAGTCACATAAAGTGGAGTTGGTTTTCACTCTGACATGTGAAAACCTTTTCACATCTGAATCTGTAGGCCCCCTGAAGGGTTTAGTGTTGGCCACAGAGGCTCACAAATTTCAGGTGCTTTTGCAAAATTGCCACTTGGTTGATTCTGCCCCCACTGAGGACCGAGAACTGTGTCTGTGCCAGTACACGATGCTTTTTGTCATAACTTGTTACTTAACCTAGTAATTAGGAAGTAATAACTCTGATTGGAACCAAGTGTCAAACCAGACTAGTGACTAATTATGGACTGTGGCATGTGTATTTAAATAAGGTGTCCAAGTCATGCCACTCAGCTTGGCAACAAGATATATTCCTATTTTGTATATCCAGGGAGGCTCTGAAAGTTTCACGTCCCACCTCCTTATATGCTCTGTCTGGCCCTTTCCTCTTCCAGTTCCCTCACAGTCTCTTGTACATATGTCATGCACCATTCAGTTGATACCTTATCTACACACAAACTCTACTTTGCAGTTCATTATCTTTAAATGCCTTATTTGACCATTTCTTTCTCTACAATATACCAGAGGAGCAGTGTGTGGACTTACACCAGCCCTTGGTAAAATAGAAACACGTGGCTAGTTGTAACCCAGCTCATTACTGTCTGGGTGCTTAGAGGGGCCATAGTCAAGCCTTTTATTACTGCATTTGCACAGGTACAGTAGTTAGAGCTCATACTCTTCAGGCCTTCATTTTTTTTTTTTTTTCCTACACTAAAAACATTTTGGTGCCTTTAATGCAATGGGTAATTTGAGCAACTCAGTAACTTACAGAATGAGCTCACTCTCTGTTCATCATCCCTTCTGTCCCCACCTTTGTTTTCTCTCTCCTGGGCTTTCTTCCTCCTACAGATTACACTCTTCTTCACCACCCCACAGACCAGGCCTTAATGTCATTAACCTCTGCCCCAGTGCCCTCACCACATTGCCAAGCAAAGCGGTTGTCTTCCTGCACAGCTGCTTTCCAGCTCACCTTTTCCCCTCCTTGCCGCAGAAAGTTTCAGCTGCTCTTCTCAGCAGACCCTATTTCTCTTTGCTGGCAGACTTGGTTTGAGACAGCTTCTCCACCTGGGTCTGTCCCTCATGTCCCAGCAGAAGCAAGCCAGCCAGCCACTTTGTTAAAAACTGCTATCACACCCATCCAGAAACTTCCTAGTAATAAAGAGTCCTGAGGTTCAAGACACACAGATGAGAGGTGGTAGGCACCTCTATTTTAAATCCTCTGCCAGTTTCAAGTAGTGCATGCATACCTATGTTGTGAGAGTGAGAACTGCCGATATACTAGTGCCAAAAACATTTTCCTTTCTTTTTTTTTTTTTTTCCCAGAGACAAGAGGAGCTAGAGGTGGGATTTGAATTGGATAATATGTGAGTAAACATGAAAAGTGACACAATCTGCAGCAAAAAGAAAGAGCAATTCAGAAGCATGAAATAATCTAATCTAATTGTCCAGAGTGCATCATTCCTTGATGATGATGATTAACACAGTTTCCCAAGGAATCTGTGCTATGAGCTGCGTGATCAGTTGCTGCATGCCGGGATGACCTCCTGTGAACTTCACGCAGACAGGAAGAACACCCTAAAACCTTTTCTTTGTGTAAAAATACTATTTAAGACTAGAAAACCAAGGGTGCTCTTCTGTTAAGAGTTTGTCTTTGAGTTTGGCAGGGGGGTTTGCCTCCCTTTAAAGCACAACATGGAATAATGCACTGGTTTTCTGATATTTCTGAGACTTTCTGTCCCATCCTCTGACAAACTGCAGTTTCAAAATACGGATTGCACGAAACCATCTGCAACCTCAGCTTGGGGCTCAGCATAAAGTCACTACATGGTTTGGCCCCGCAGTACCTTTTTTTAATTTTTCCTGAACTTCAGGACCAGATAAGCCAGTCAGATGACAATTGTGCCTTGACAGAGCAGAGTGAGAAAACTTGTACTGCAAGTTGTCTGGGACTTTGCATTCAAATCCAGTACACAGCTAAAAATAAGCAAGATGAAAATCAGGAGAAGGGTGTGGCTCATTAATTATACTGTAATTATACTGAGCTATTAAAAATGCATTTTTCTTTCCATTTCCTAGTTCAGGCCCTTCTGAAACCATCATTACTAATGGAGTACTGGTGGTGAGTGTTGTAACTTGTCATCTTTCTTGTCCTGTTGCCACACTTGTTTCACTTGACTCACAGTCATCAGGCCAACATACCCTTTGACTGAGCAAAGGCAGCACTGAAACACGGTGTTTCCCGCTCCACCATCTGACTCATAATATATCCTCATGGATGGCACCTGCGGAGAGTCTGGGGCTGGAACAGCCAGGAGATCCCCCATGCTAGCATCCCTCTGGTGTTTTAAAGGCAACCCATGGGAGTGGTTTAGGTCCAAGATATTGGTGCAACAGTGAACTCCTCCTTGGATATCACTCCTCCTAAATTCCCATTTTGCTAAAGCGACAGGGTTTGTTCTGCCCCAGGCACACATCATTTCCTGCATTCATAACTGTGTTTTTCACAAAGGAACTTTCTGACCATGCCATTTGCTCATTTATTAGCTTGGTTTCCTCATTACTTTTGTTTGTATCAGTCCTCTGTAGGGATCCTGGTAGTGCTGTTTTTCACTTTGCCCTTACCTTCTCACTTCTGCAAACTCTGTTCCTCCACACTGAACCTCAGCCTTGCCCTGGCTTGTGCCCAGTTTCTCGGAGATTCCTGTTGTGGACAGCATCTGAAATAGAGGTTATGGCTGAGATAAAGTTTTCCTTGGGACATTTGTACTATCATCAGTAACAGCTTATACTAGGAAACAGAATCTCAGACCAGAAAATCCCCTGCCATGAGGTATTTTATTGTTTGTGCCTCTTACAGTCTCGCAAAATCTGCTGCTTGGAAGTGCAAGTGATTGAGAAGAAGAAGAAGAAGAAAAAAAAGAAGAATTCTTTATCAAGTGAGATTATTTCTCCATCAGCTATTTTTAAATCATTATATGGTAATATTATGAAGGCAACTGTCTTAATATACTAATGAAAAAAAGCCCAACAAATCTGAAACATGAGAACAGCTTCATGATAGACTCTGTAAGAACCTTTGTCTTCAATTTTGATGAGAAAACTACTTTGTGTCTGCTTTTGTCTCTTCCTTAGAGAAAGAAATCTCCTTTAAAGTTCAAGGCTCTTATGAGGGCTCTCAAGACATTATCCTGGAATCTGATCTGGCCTTCAGCTCCTCCTCTCCTGCCAAGTTCCACTATGCCAGATACAAGCAGCCAATGCTGGATGTTATGCTACCAGGAAAGCAACAACCTCCCTCCTTTGTATGTTAAAACTGGACTTTATAAACCATAATAATGACATGCAGAATAACATGCACCAAAGTGACATCAATTTACATTTTAGAATGAGAGTAACATTCCTTAAAATATAAATTTGGATATATTTGTATTTTTTTCAGCGCTCCCATGTGTATGATACACATTCTCAAAATGTGGAACTTCATTCCCTTCCAAATGGAAAAAACATGATCTTGGCAGAGGTGAGTGCCTGCTCTTTTGTAGGAGAGGTTGAGAAACGTGATGAGGGAAGTCTGCATCCCTTTGAAGACTGTCAGATCAAGGGAGGCTGTTCTTCCTCTCTACTCTGCCCTGATGAGGCCACATCTGGAGTATTGTGTCCAGTTCTGGGCTCCACAGTTTAAAAGAGACAGAGAACTACTGGAGAGAGTCCAACATAGGGCTATGAAGATGATTAGGAGACTGGAACATCTCTCTCATGAGAAACCATTAGTCTACCATTAGTAAATTCGTGGATGACACCAAGCTGGGGAGCAGTGTCGAAGCTGTAGAGGGACCTGGACAGGCTGGGTCAATGTGGCCCAGCAGAGACTGACCTGGGAGTGCTGGTTGGCAGCCAGCTGAACATGAGCCAGCAATAGCTCAAGTGGCATGGAAGGCCAACACCATCTTGACCTGTATCAGGAATAGTGTGGCCAGCAGGTCTAGGGATGTAATTCTNTGTCATGGTGTTAGGTCATTGGCTGGACTTGATGATCTCAGAGGTCTTTTCCAGTCACAATAATTCTGTGATTTTGTGAAAGGATCATGGCTGTTGTGTGGTATAAGCTGCAGAAAGGGAGGAGCAAATGCTGCTGTGTAGGCCAGCAGTGTGGCTTCAGCCTGGCGGATTGCCTCAGGGAGGTTATGTTTGTAGAAACAGATAAAGTACATAATAAACGTGATCATTACTTTTTCTATGTAAATAATAGTTGTGCCTCAGATGTTACATTCACTAGAAAACATTGGGAATTACTGAATGACCTCCCTAACAATAAACTACTGCAGTCAATTCACATATGCTGCTGGACTACCCAGAGCTCCCGATTTTTATTCACATTGCTAGGATGGCACAAACTAAAATTCCTCCCTGGGCTGCAGGGAGGAGTGCTAAAGCAGGTTGTCACACTTACACTCTTTTGTCTTCTTGCTTTCCAGGATAAACGATTTGATTTATATGCAAAGGCAGAAGACTGGTAAGAGATTTGGCCACTCTGAAGGCCAATTTGTTCTTAGCTGAACTTATCTCACCTTTGGCTCTTCACTGGAGAGGAGACACTGACAGTAGAGCAGTTGTGTGATGGAATGAGATGAAATTCACATGAGCTGATAGCAGTCTTTATTTGTAAAATTAACAATGCATGCAGATAATCCTTATTGAGACATGAATAATGAAAAATATATATAAAATAGACGAAATAATATTACAAGCCAATTATGCTAGTCAGTGTTATGCTCAGCTTTGTCTAACTTTTTCTTTAGCACTGAGTGCAGCTGATCACCCAGCGCTGTTGATCATGAAATTGGTCAATTTTCCTGCCTACTTCAAGACAAATGTGAGAAGTTTTTCCTACAGCTCCCAGTCCAGGCTAAAGTATGAGTGAATCCAGAAATTATCTGCAGGAATTCCTTTCCTTAGGTTTTCTTTTGAAAGCTGCTTAGAAATGTAGCAGTCCATTTTTCTATCATTCTTTCATGCAGCATTGTATACTTGCTTGGGAGTGTAGGAAAGACTTCTCCTGTAAATGTGGTTGGTACTTTGTGGACTTGGTTCATTTCCTCGTATTGGAAACTCTTGACCTTGTCTACCAATAATAAAATGAAATACTGTTTTCCTGATCTCTCCTCCAGCCCAGACCACCTTGATGTGCGGTTAGGGTTTGACCTCTGTGTGCAGGAGCAAGACTTTCTACGCAAAAGGCAGAAGTATGTTGTTCCTGCTCTGAAGAAGGTCCTGCAGCTGGAACAGGATCTGCTGGACCATGAGGTCTGTAGGGCAAACATTCAAAACATCTAACAAGTGCTTAGCAGTGAGGGCATAACAGCACAATATGAGCTCTTTTTCTTCCCAGTTATTTTTTTTTGTTTTTCTCATCTTTAAACTTATGTACCCTTCCAGTACTGCCCCATACCTCTAATCTCACTCTGCCATTTCTGCCGTTTGCAGTTACGCTTTTAACTCTTCTCCCACTACACCTTCATTGCAAGCCAGGCGAGGTATTCCATATGCAGAAGTGGCTTCTTCCACAGCTTTCACACTATGATTGTTACCCTTGTTGATAATCCTTTCTCCCCTCTTTAATCTGTTAGATGTCTTTTTACTTCCTGCCTTTACAACTGATTTTATTTCACTATCTTCTCTGGGTTTGAACTAATACATTTTCATTTGTTTTTTCTACCAAACTTGTGTGTTGAACACATTGGAGACAAGTGTCAATTATCTCAGCAAAAATTGTCATTACTTTTATTCCCATTCTCCTTTATAAAATTGAACAGTAGTTTATGTTCATTCCGAAAGAAGTCTGTGTCTGGGCATGTGTGGTGGTGTCAGGCTTTGTGTAGTGTGAGGTGTCTGCTGGCCTCAGTCATCTGCAGTGCACTGTCTGACACCAGCCCTTTCTGTTTGTGTGTTGCCAGACCCCAGTGGTGGCCATCATGACTACAGGAGGAGGGATGAGGTCTTTGACCGCGTTGTATGGCAGTCTGCAGGGGCTCAAGAAACTCAATGTCTTGGACTGTGCTGTGTACCTGACTGGTTTGTCTGGTACTACATGGTAAGTTGGACTGGTCAGCTCTCAGCTGGAGTCTTTCTGATGCCACTGGTGGGCTGAAGTAGGATGAGGCTGACACGCGTAATACCTTCTTCACAGGCCCATTTTTTTAATCTTCCAAAATTGGCAGATTAAAGTCTTTTCATGGGGGGAAGTCACATAATTCACAACATGAAAATAAGTGTTTTTCTAAGAACAACTTATGGAAAATTGCTCAAGCCTTTTGACAGGGATAATGACTGTGACTTCAAAGGAAAGATGATAGTTTCTTAGGGAACTGAAGGCACAAAACCTTTACTTAATTTCAAGTCAAGAACTTAAAAACATAAAATGTATCCATTGCCTATTTTCGACCTTGGTGTGCTGTTTGGATTCATTTCTCCCTCTTTAATATATATTTTCTCTCCCTAGGACCATGTCAAACTTGTACAGAGATGCTGACTGGTCACAAAAGGATCTCGACAAGCAAATCAGTGAGGCTCGAAAACATATGACAAAATGCAAACTAAATTCTCTTTCCTTGGAGTATTTGAAGTATTACAAAAAGCAGCTGGGTCAACGGAAAAGAGAGGGCCGCAAAACATCTTTTATAGATCTCTGGGGGCTTGTCCTGGAATCTTTGTTGCATGATGGGGTACAGTATGTCATAAAGCAGCATTTACAGTGGCTTACACATTTCTGAAAATTAATTTCTGGAAAAGGTACTTTGTTGTTTGTTCTGAGAGAAGTAGTTTGTTACAAGACTGTGTGTATGCAAATGCACGGACATTTCCAAACCATTTGTTGATACTCTTTTAGATATCCAGCCATGGTGGAAATCAGCACTATTGCTTGTGAGATTTTGGTTATGTTTGTTCTGAGAGAACTCCAGGATTAATGTTTTGAATTTTTTTTTTTCATATTCTGCAAGTATCTTATTTAGAAATAGGAAAATTACAAACAGATCTGCAGACTTTTGAGATATATGAGAGGTTTTACATAAACTTGCAGCATAAAGTGTTAAGCTGGTTTATATCAAAAGTATTGCTTTCTACTCTTCATAATTTCCTTTCATTTTCATCCTCTGGGTCATGAAATAATCTGACATCAGATTGGATGCCCGCAGATACTTCAGTAACAGAATCTCATAGGAATTTTGGAAAATGTGAAAAAATTCAGCATTTAAGCCCAGCACACATGGTACATTACAGGCAGATTTTTTTCTGCACTACAAGCTTAGATGCAGAGACATTTTAATGTTAATTTTAATCTCAGTGTAACCCTATTTCTGGAATCACAGAAAGACAACCATAGACTCTCTGATCAGCAACGAGCCATTGATCATGGTCAGAACCCATTGCCTATCTATACTGCAGTCAATGTGAAGAACAACTACAGCACTCTGGATTTCAAAGGTAATTATGAGACTTCTGAGAGTCATTTGTTTTATATTCATTTATTTTATATTTAAGCTGGTAAATCCTGGGAGTCTTTTTAGATAGTCTAAAAAAGCCCTCTCTTATAAAGACCAGAACCTCAGCTGATGTGTGTTTGCATAATGTCCTTGTGGTCAGGTGAAAATTTGACTGTCTATGCAACAGACTCAAAAATCTTCCAAAGACTTTTAATGTTCATTAGTCTTCATTTCTACCATGCTTATGATGCATTGCTGTGGATTTGAAATATTAGACTTAACTGCAGAAATTATTTTAGCTGTTAACTCCTTTTATTGTCATGACAGCAACATTGTTTTTATCTACAGCTAAGGGCCTGTACTAAAACTCTGTTCTCTGTGTTGCTTTTCAGAATGGGTAGAGTTCACCCCTTATGAGGTGGGTTTGCAAAAATATGGAGCTTTTGTTCGTACTGAGGATTTTGGCAGTGAGTTCTTCATGGGTCGGTTGATGAAGAAGGTCCCTGAATCCCGGATCTGCTTCTTAGAAGGTAAGTTCTTAAAAACATCTGAATTATTTCTTTTATTTATTTTTTTTTAATTGTGTAATATAAGCTAAGCATTAATGAAACGCTGGTGCATGATTCCCAGAATCAGAGAATCACAGAATATTAGATCTCAAAAGATCATCTAGTCCAACCCCCCTGCCAGAGCAGGATCACCTAGATTAGGTCACACAGGAATGTGTCCAGGTAGGTTTTGAGTCTCCAGAGGACACTCCACAACCTCCCTGGGGAGCCTGTTCCAGTGTTCTGATTGACAGGGCAGTTTCACTTGAGAGAATAAATATCTCATTGCTAAATTAATACTTACCATAAAAAAAGAAAAATTGAAGTGACAGTCAAACAGTTATTTTTATTCAAAGCTAGCTTTAAAAATTAAATTATCACATCCAGTCCAACAGTAAAATTCCGGTCCCTGGGAATCTCTGTTTCCATGAGCCTTCATGTTGATTCTCCAGTGCACTGTGGTGTGTTTGAATCTGGCAGGTTCTCCCTGCTCCAAAGAGTCTCCTGTGACCACACATCACTGGCTCCAGTTTCCACATTGCCTGGACATCCTGGGGGAAACAGCATAGTCATGTCCAGAAGCATTTTTCCTATTGACTAAAGCACAGCATGGATATGTGTCTTGCAGACAAGGAGACAAGCTCTAATTAGTGACTGGTTCAAGATGCAAACTTCTTTTCAATGGACCACTTCTCTTAGAGTGAGGCGGTCACTGTACTAACTATTGTAGCCTAAGCTCATGCTGGATGTGCATATATTTGCACTTCATTAACAAAAAAACAGTGAAAACTTGTCCCCTAAGGGATAACCAAATAAGTTGTTTCTCCAGCTCAAAAATGCAGAGTCAGAACTGACCCCTTTGTGTGACAAGAGGCATATTCCCAATAAGGGAAGCCTACAAATGCAAAGGGTGAAAGATCACATTGTGGTTAGACCTTTATCATCCATATAATTCCCCACCATATGTCTCAGATTGTAAATTTTCATCCTTTCTTTTTCAACAAGCCTTTTAATACTTTGAGTTTGTTTTTAAAGCCATAATTCACACAAAACTCACGATTTGTTAAAATATGCATCCAGCCCTAAGTCCCAGAAGACAAAAGCTAGATACTAAAATAAGGTTTAAAAAACATCAGCCAGATAAAAATGACACATTGTCCATTTAAAAATGAACTAAGGAAAAGTATAAACCTTTCATCTCATTGTAACACTTTTGTGGTTCATGATTTTTGAATGTTTGAGTTAGAAGTCGCTTTCCTTTTGCAGGCATGTGGAGTAGCTTATTTTCATTTAATGTATTATATATCTGGAATATGTCCCATTCATCAGAAGATTTCTGGCACAGGTGGACCCGAGACAAAATCAATAATATAGGTAAATTATCCTTCTTCTTCCATACTGTGTATTTATTGTTAGATTAAGTTAACATTAGATAAACCATGACACCCATCTGCTATGTGAGATGTGAGCAGTGTATTCTGCAATTTTTTTGAGTTTTTCTCTAAAGACCACATTGCCTTTCTGGAAGGAATTGGATTCAGAGTCTCATACTGCAAAGCAGAAATGGATAATTAAAACCATCTCCAATTCTATATTCTATGTGTTCACTGAGGGTTCAACACTGATGCTGGCAGATGAATAAAATGTTCATAAATAATAAGACTGTTGTCTAAATAATTAGTAAAGCAAAAAGATTTTGACGCCATTGTAGGAGTTACTGTAATAAAAATAAGTAGAGCAGTTATCCTTTTCCAAAACCTGTATTTAATCTGTTCCACAAGAGTGCTTATGTCTGGTGCAAATTTTTATTGCTGCCTGATACTGGTTGGGTTTGTTTAATCCAAGTCTGGGCTGTGTAAGGAAAAGGTATTTGTCTGGTGAGAGTAGCATTTTATTTTCTTTTTCATTTAGTCACTTATGGTCATTGAGTCTCTCCAACCTAGGCCTTTTAAATAAACACTGATTGTTATTATTTACCTTGACACCTTGGGGGATGACCTTGCTCTAGGCAGGTATAATGTAACAGCTTTTCCCTGTGCAGAGGAGGAACCCCTCTTACCACTGAAGCTGCACAAACTGAGGACTCGCCTGTTCACTCCTTCTGGTCCCCTCGGCAGTGCTCTTCGCCACGCTCTCACCGACCGCTTCTGCCTTGCCCAGGAGCACAACTTCCTAAAGGGCTTCCAGGTGCATAATGACTACCTGGAGAATAAGCACTTCTGCAGATGGAAAGGTAACAGAAGACCTGTCTGTCTGGGGAGAGAATAAAAAAATGTAACAAAATGAAACCCCAGATTTGACATTAAACCCACTATCCAAGTTTAGAGGCCATGTTTGGGCAGAATCACTATTAGGTAAATCATTTGTGGCACACTGGATGTATCATGGTGTGGTGTTGAGCTCCATGCCAATGGTTTGCTGGTGGCACACACGTTTTGGGGCATGGACATCAGGTTCTGATGATGAAAATCTCCCTTTCTCTGTTTGGAAACACACTCAGTGGGGAGGCATGAGACAATCTTCATGAGAGTTGCCAATGCAGGTCCAAAACTGCATGTAGCTGAAGTTAAGAGGTCAGAAGAAGAAGGGATAAAGTGAATCTCCCTTCCCAAAAACTGCTAACCAGTTAGGGCTCTGTGGTCATGGTGTAAGAGTGGAAAACAGGCTAACCAGTTTTGCTCTATTGCACTTACAGCAAGAAAAATCTTTACTTTTAGATACTGTGTTGGACACATTTCCCAACGAGCTGACACAATCAGAGGAATTCCTGTCTCTGGTAGATACAGGATTTTTCATCAATACAAGCATCATGCCACTTCTAAAACCAGAGAGAGAGGTGGACGTCATCCTGCATTTAAATTACAGTGCAGGATCACAGACACGGGTGAGAGGAATTGAAGCAGTATCTATTTCTTCTTCAGCAGCTGTATGCCTGGAAGTTTTTAACATTTAGGTGCTTTGTATGTTGCTTCTACTAAAGTCTTAACCACGAGCATTTTTACCTTAATGCTGCTGTGTGATACTTCATTTACAGGCTGTACATATTCTGCTGTTTTGTTTTTTTTGTTGCTTTTTGTTGTTGTTGTTTTGGTTTTGGATTTTATTTTTTTTGTATGATACAGCTGTTTTGTGATAAGAACTCAGGGAAAACAAAAAACCTTCTCTCCAATAGGGGTTTCAGGGCTTTCACACAACTAACTTGGAAAATGCCCCCTTTGTTACTGGACTCTGGAGCCCCGAAATCCTCTTCAAGCCTTAGTACTCTTCTGTTCATTGATTCAGGCTCTGGACCAGACCTGCAAGTACTGCTCGGAGCAAGGAATCCTTTTTCCCAGGGTGGATTTCAGTGAAGAAGACAGGAAAAACCTGAAGGAGTGTTACCTCTTTGATGGTGCTGAGACTCCAGGAGCACCAGTACTGGTATTTTTCCCACTAATCAATGATACCTTCCAAAAATACAAAGCACCAGGTAAGCAATCAAACATTTTGAAAAAAGGTTAACATCATGGCCAGCCTATTAAAGGGAGTATATTTAATACTCCAACACTTGAATTTCACTGTAGGCTCATTTCAATATATCAAACATTTTTGTTCCTTAAAGTTACTTTTTTTACCATGTCAGATTTGATGCCATGGCTGTGCTGTTTCAATCTCTAAGCTAGTTAGTTTGCAGGTGACTGATGAATCTATGTGAGACACAGCTCAGAACTTCATTGTAGACCCATGTAAGAATCATAGAATAATTTGGGTTGAAGGAGACATTTAAAGGTCATCTAGCACAGCCTTCCTGCAGTGAGCAGAGACATCTTCAACTAGATCAGGTTGCTCAGAGCCAGCCTGACCTTGAATGCCTCCAGGGTTGGGGCCTCCACCACCTCCCTGCACAACCTGCTCCTGTGCTTGTTCCACCACCCTCATAGTAAAGAACTTCTTCCTCATATCCAACATAAGTCTACCCTTCTCTAGTTTAAAACTGTTGTCCTTTGTCCTATTGCTACATGCTCTTTAAAACAATCCCTCCCTGGCTTTCTATTCCAAAGAGGAATAATCACCATTTTCATCCTCTCATCATGTGAAGCAGCCAATACCCACCTAAGTCAGGGACTGAGTTGTCAGTTTGAAGAACTATTTATTTTATTAAAAAAAAACCCAAAAACCAACAAACCCAAAAGATTAATTTAGATTATAAACTTGTGCTGCAGAGAGACATCTTCTTTCCCCATTCTGTTAAGAGTTTGCTTGCTTATAACTGGAGTAACTCCCATCTCTCAGCAGCTATTTGTTGTTCCTTCCTCCTAGGTCAGAAGCGCTCAGAGTCGGAGATGGAAGATGGCAAAGTTGATCTCTACGGCTGCTGTTCCCCTTATTCAACATATTCAGTTCAATACACTGAGAAGGTGTATGACCGTCTGGTTCAGCTGGGTGAATACAATATCCTGAATAATGAAGACCTCATTGTGCAAGCCTTGCGCATAGCAGTGGCACGGAAACGGCAAAAAAAGAAATAATGTCAGACAAGGGAGGATGCTTTTGTGTCCCTTAACCTGCTGAGAGACTGAAGCTGGATTATGGTTATGAATACGATCATAAAGATTATGATTGGCCAGCAGGCTTAAAAGGACTCCTGTTCAACCCTGCTAAATGGCAATCTCAGGTAAACTAAGAAGAGACTGAAGGGAAGCTTTTTTCTCCAAAGAATTTCACTGCAACAATTCACTGTAGCTCAGTTCCAACAACAGCATACAAGTCATTGTATGGTACAGAGGATGGGCAGCCATGAAGAAGAAGGTGCTAAAATGAAAATGAGTATGGTGCTAGTTGCCTTGAGAAACAATTTGAAATATTTAAGTCTAACATGTTTAGGACAGGCCACATTAAAAGTGTATTTTATTAACTCTGCCTGTGTTGTATGATTGCAAGGTGGTGGTGAGGCAAGCAGCAGCCTGTGAGCCAGACTTGTGACCAGGAGCATGGCACATCGTAGGCAAGTGTTTAGAGAAACGCACGTGTCAGGTGGCATCCTATGAGCACAGATCACCTCCAACGAAGGATTGGACAGAGGCAGGCAGAGAAGACAGATGGATATCAGATGAACTGAGAAAGCAAAAGGATGTTGACAAAGTTCTTCACAGCTTGACTGCTAAGCTCTTCCGTGTGCTCCCATGCTTTTTCTTAGCTACTGATCCCTCTTTCCACTCCTGGTGTGAGAAGTAAGTAATGTAGTAGCTAGAAAGACAAGCTGAACAGAACAACACCGTGCTGGCTTTAAAACCTCTCAAGATAAGAACAGGGATGTGCAGGCCCTTGAATATGTCAGCTCTGCCTGCCCTTGCTGTTGGCTGAGTCTTGCATTAGCTCAGCACCTGCAGATTTAGGAGGCACCCGCACAGAGGAGAAAGGGTTTTACAGGGTCTCAGTGCAAGAAGGAAGATGTTGTGTTTTGCAGGAGGGAGTCTAAAGGGGATATGCTGATTCAGGAATGTAATTTTTCTCTCTTGAGATAGAAAAAAAATATTTTAACTGTAATGCTTTTGTGAGCTTTCTGCCAGCTGTGAAGAATACAAGAAAGGTGCAGGCTTAGAGAGATCCCTGGAAGGTCTGGGAAAGTTTGCTATAAGCAGGTCCATGCTTTTGCATCGCAAGCTTCTGCAGGAGGATCTGTACCTCCTGAATTGCTTCCTGGCTTCTCTTGAACTGGCTCTGCACCAAACCCAGCACAGACATGCATGATTTTTCATTTGGACCAAATGTGTCAGGATGAGAGGATGCTTAACTTAGGCTTCTGTCACTGCTCCCAGGAGAGAGGAGGCAGGAGGACTTTGCTTACACTCATAACAAAGATCCTCTAGCTCCTCTTGCATGCCTCTTGCTGCCTGATTAGTTCCCTGGGGTTAAGATGTTTTACTTATTCATTGAAAAAAAACAAAAAACCAACAGTACAGAAATATCCTCATAAGACTAAAAAGGCATGCAAATCTGTGTCATATGGTCATAGCAATATGAGTGTGCAAGAGTATTTCTTTCCAAACACACAAACCAGCTTATTTTGATTAAGTTCATTGCAGGTAATCAATGCTCTATGGAAATAGAATTGAATTGAATTGAATTGAATTGAATTGAATTGAATTGAATTGAATTTCAGTTGGAAAGGACCTACAAGGGTTGAGTCCAACCGCCTGACCAATTCAGGGCTGACCATTTAAAGCATGTTAAGGGTATTGTCCAAATGCCTCTTAGACACTGACAGTCTTGGGGCATCAACCACCTCTCTAGGCAGCCTGTTCTAGTGTATCACCACTCTCTCAGTAAAGAAATGCTTCCTAATGTCCAGTCTGAGTCTCCCTAGTTTGAACAATTCCCCTGCATCTGATCCTGCATCCCAGAGAGAAGAGATCAGCATCTGCCCTCCATTTCTCCTCCCCAGGAAGATGTAGAGAGCAATGAGGTCACATCTCAGCCTCATTTTCTCCAAACTAGACAAACCCAGAGTACTCAGCTGCTCCTCATGGGACATTCCTTACAGCCCTTTCACCAGCTTTGTTTGTCCCCCCTGGACTCATTCAAGGACTTTCACATCAGTCTTAAACTGTGGGGCCCAGAACTGCACACAGTGCTCCAGGTGAGGCCACACCAGCACTGAATACAGCAGGATAATCACCTCTCTTGACTGGCTGGCCATGCTGTGTTTGATGCACCCCAGAATGGGGTTTGTCCTCTAGACTGCCAGGGCTCATGGCTGTCTCTGACTGAGCCTGTTGTCAACCAGCACCCCTACATCCCTTTCTGCAGGGCTGTTCTCCAGCCACTCCTCTCCCAGTCTATATTTGTGCCTGGGGTACAGGCACAAAAAAACCCCAATACTCTGTATTGGGTTTACATGTTGAGGTTTTGGTAGCAGGATAAAGTGCTGCTGGGGTGGCCTCTGTGGCTTCCATCCATGTTTCAAGGTTCATGTGCAGGATTTTATCTCTACTTTCCAAATGGATAAAAGTATCCACACTATGCTTGACTGAGTCCTGTCACTCCCAGGCTTTAAATAGCATCATCACGGCCTACTAGAGGGAGCAGGACACAGTGTTTCTGTAATGACATGCCAGCCAAGAACAGAAGTGCTCTGTGCAGCTCCCTGTTTTAAAATACATGGGAGAAGGAGTGTCAGTGGCTGGGAGGGGTGTCTGTGAATGCCTGCCTCATTCGTGTAAGGGACACCACTGGATATAGTCACACTTTTATTCCTATACTGCTGAAAAGTTGTAGATTTAACAGTGTTTTTGTTCCAGGGTAGACTCTCAGATGATCTTTTTTGTGAATTATGAACAGTTTGTGTGTCTCAGCTCTTCTTCACTTCGCATTTATTCTTCCAGAATGAAACTCAGAGTTGGCCAACTTATAGTCAACCTGGACTGATTTTTTGCATGACCAGTTCACTTCCTTTGCACAGTCAGTGTGAAGCTCTCAAGGGTTAGTTCTTACATCTACAAACTGATCAGATATAATTTCCTTAGTGAGTCTTACTAGTGCTTCCAGTTTCAGCCATTCACATGTCAGTGGGGAGCTGGTTATCTCCCACATAGTCTTGTGTTTGTCTTTTCCTTCTAAGATGCCCCTTAAATGGATAGACTTTTAATTGACTGTGGTCTTTTGCAAAATGTCTCAGTTTAGACATTTTCTGGGTTGTGGTTTTGCTCAGTCAGGCCTAACTCGAGATTTAATAAGCTTGAAGGAGGATTTTTACACCTTTCACATGTGAAACCAAAACAGGGATTTCAGCAAGAAGCAGCTGTAGGCTGCAATAAATAAGCCTGAAGAGTCTTACTAGAGGGAAGGAAGGCTTTCAAAGCTCTTGAAGGCTAAAGCTAAGCCTGAAGGGAAGTTTGCGTGGTTTGCATTCTTTGCCCTTGCAGTCATTGTTTGCAAGTATATAATGAAAAGCCTTTAGCAAAACATCGAGGGACAGATTTCTGGGGCATGGTTTTCCCACTGTTGCTTGCTAAACAGTCCTGCTTGCACTTCTTTAATAAGTCCATTTTATAGCACCGTACAGAGCTCCTGAATTGTTTAACTCTGGCTAGCTCCTATTAGGCTGTGCAAGAACAAAACAGAACAGTGAATGCAGTTTTGTATTTGCACTAGATCATTCATCTTATTTCTTCTCATACAAAAAACAGAAGTACCATCAAATCATCTTGTTAAACTTATTACATGTCAGACATGTTATCTTCCATGCAGTTACTCTAACTGTGAATCCTGATAACCTGTGGCTGACCAAAGTCTACCCTGAAGAAAAATGATCCCTCTTCTTTTAAAGATATCAGGAATGGTGAAGTCACCACATTTCATGGTAGTATGTTCTAGTGGGTGATCATCTCCCACAAGTAAGAAGGCACCCTGTTTCCAACCTCATTTAGTTTGGCCAGAGCTTAGACATTAGTTCTTGCTTAAACTTTTCCTAGTAACCTAGAATCCATTTCATAATCACTGTTTCTTCTTCAGGGCTGGTTTTATAAAATATACCATGGTTACATTACGTTTGTCTTTCTGTCAAACCAACAGATTCAGCTTTTAAAGTTCTCATCATAAGAAAAAAACATTATTTGCTATATCCAGCAGTATCTCTGTTCTTGCTCTCCCTACAGCTCTTCACTGTCCTGTTAACAAATGCAGCCTCCAGTACCCTTCCCACTATTGCTATACACTGAGATGAACATTGCCTTGTTATTCTTATACTCTTACATATAAATGACTTCCCAGTTTCTACATACAAAATCCAGCTGTCATTTGCCATTAGAAACTTCTGCTGAGTTATTTGTCTTCCATAAACTGGAGAGCTAGTGTTTTCCATGCTACAGTCTTCCATTTCGTAAGGAGGAGTAAATCACAGCATACATTGTCATTCCTTTAATCATAACTTTACACTTCAGTGCATTAGAATTAACTGTGGTTAATCAGGCTAGTTTACCAAGCAGGTCAGATTGTTCTGTATCATTGCCCTTTCCTCAATATTACTCAGCACCCCATCTATCTTCTGCTGCAAATCTGGACAGTCAGGCTGTCATTTTTATTTCCAAATCACTCATGAAAGTGTTGAATAGAGACTGGTAAGCTCTTAAAAACTCCTCCGAAGAAACTTTTATTCAGTGATGTTTCTCTCTAAGGACTAATTCTGAAATCAGTTAGGTAACAAATTCTTAGCCTTAGTAATATATACCTTTTTTTCAATCTTTGCAGTACAAAATTTTTGTACAATAGACTATAAGTAAAAAAACCCTGCAGTTGCAGGATAGAAGAAAACTAGTTTCTTCTTACTAAAAACCCCACTATCTTATAGTGTCTGGCTGCCAGAAGGTAGCTTAGGGCTTACAAAAAACACTCATCAACTTACAGGGAACCTTTGGCTAATGTTAACCCCAGAAAGATTTCTTTTCCATGCAGTCACTGTGCATCACCATTTTAATATCCCATGCACCTTACTGGTGGAAAACCCTGTGAGTACTTCAACATTTTTTATAGCTTTTTTGCACTCTGGTCACTGAAAGACAGGACCAATACCTTGGTTTGCAAGATCAGTGCATCCATAGGAACAGCACACTTCAATTTTGGCAGTACACAGGCATCACCTCTAGTACATACCTAAGATAAGGAAATTAAAGAAGTATTTCTGTGCATAATCCAAGTATAAGTAAGACTTAGATTCCAGAAAGCTTAATAGAAATAGATTTATAACAAAAATAAAAATTGCATGATTATATTTACCTTTATTAAGATCAGCTTCCAAAAGCTTTCCTGTGCTTATTAAGATGAAGGAAAAAAGAAGTTTTAGAGTTGTAAGCAGCTCCCTCTGAGAGGAACAGAAGGTCGAATACGCTGGATAGACTTTCCTCACAGGAAAGTCTGCTGTCTCCCTGGGGGCTGGGTTAAGGACGTCACTAGGAACCTTCCTAGCTTGGTATGGTCCTCAGACTATTACCCATTACTGATCTTCCATGTGGGTGGTGAGCATGCCAAGACTGGTAGTTCAAGAACAATCAAGAGAGACCTTAGGGCCTTGGGACAACTGGTGAGGGAATCTAAGGCACAAATTATATTATCTTCTTCCTGTAGCTGGCAGCAACACTGGAATGATCAGATGGATCCACTCTATTAATACAGGGCTCCATAGCTCGTGTCACCGTAACAGTTTTGGCTTTTTTGACAATGGAGTGACCTATACAGCACTAGGCTTGCTGGCATCATATGGGAGACACCTTTCTCAAAGGAAGAGAGTCTGCACGAGAGATTGTGGGGATGACAGACAGGGCTTTAAACTAGATTTGAAGGGGGAAGGGGATGTATCTGGGCTTAGTAGAGAGGCCCCTGGGTGTCATAGCCCAGCACTTGTGGGGCAGTGTGCTAGCATTTTTGAGAACGGTCCTCTTTTCACTCTCTCACAGTGATGCCCTGTGATAGGACAAGAGGTAATGGTCACATACTGGAACACAGGAAGCTGCACCTCAGCATGAGAAAAAAACCCTACTTCTCTGAGAGGATGATGGAGCCCTGGAACAGGCTGCCCAGAGAGGTGTGGAATCTCCTTCTCTGGAGACTTTCAAGACCTGCCTGGACCTGTTCCTGTGTGGCCTGCCCCAGGTGATCCTGCTCTGGCAGGGGTGTTGGACTTGAGGATCTCCAGAGGGCCCTTCCAACCTCTGTGATTTTATGATCAGCTTCTAACACCTTTCCTGATTTTTTCCTGTCCTTTTATCTCCCAGATATACAGATCTTAAGCTCTCTACCAAACCATACAGCTAGGCATTCAGTTCATGTGCAAGTCATGTAGGTTCCTTATTTCTGCCTTTATGGAAAGGGTTTCAGACATAATTTTTACTCCAAATTTCCCTGGGTTCTGTTGTATACATACATATATTTACACACACAAACACACATACATATGGAATTTGACTAAGTGGACTGTAAATGGTACCAGTTAATGACTGTCCCAAGACTAAGTAATTACATGTCATCAATGGTTTTTGGTTAAAATGCTCCCTTGTGTGGAGTGCAGTTTTCAGTGTATAGTTGCTTTGTATACTGAAAATTCGGTTTAGTATAAACTCACACGGACATTGACAAATGATGTGCAAAACATGCAACATAAATGAGATGAATGTATGTAACCTGAAACTAACTCTTTACTTAAAATAGGTATTGCTATTAATACTTCAGGACCATTTGGTGCGTGACCACCAGCCTGCATTTTGAGGAACAGCAAGAGAACAAACAGTGGTTGGTTATGATAATTGATTTAAGTTACTGTGCATGTTACTGCAATGGCAGCCAAGATAACCAATCTACTGGCACCTTACCACATCCCTTTTGATACTTTTGAAAACTGGCACAATACTCACTTTCTTTCAGTTTTCTGCAGTTCTGCAGTAACTCAAGAATTAAAATAGCTGGACCACTGATGGTCAAGAATCCTCCTAGAATACACTTTTGGAACTAATTGGTAAGTGATCTCTGTTCCGCCTTAATATGTGTTGTATGGCTATGTGCTGTGAAGCAGTTCATAATATTCATCAATAAAACACATAAACTCAGGTTCTTTTTTCTCAACATAGAACTCAAGCATTTTATTGGCATCGCTGCTTTAGCTGCATCATTAATAATTACTTTATGAAATAATAAGTATAGATCTTTGGTAGGATTTTGCTTTCTTCCTTATATACATTTCTTTTATGCTTGTATATGTAGATATGTGTATATACATGTATTTTTCCTATTATCACCCTTGGAAAACATGTTTTTTCTATGTTCTGTAAGTTTTGGTTAATGTTGAAAGTTTTATATTTCCTATTTTCCCATATACTGTTCATTGCTTTTTCACATCCAGCTGCTCTCTTATTATCACCTCTGAAGTGGACAGGATTTCAGCAAAAATAGTGAAATGTTGTCATGCCACTGAGATTTCCTCAACTGCAGCAGGAATAAGGAATCAATCATCTCCAGAGACACCTTTTAGTCCACCCTGACCTTTGCCACTGTTTTTAGCATGAAGTTGCAATGCTGAGCCTCCAAAGCAAGAGGGATTTCTTGTTAATCAGACAAGTTGTCTGGTTTGGGTTTTTCTGGGATTTTTTTTTCTTTTTTCTTTTTTTTTTAACCAATAACTAGTGTGACCTTATAATTGTCTTGGGCTCATGGAAATAGAGGGAATAATTAATTTTCCTTTTACGTCATATCTGTGTAATGTGATCAGAGTAGGTTTTAGTCATTACATCACATAGGGTCAAAATATCAAAACCATGTGAGAGTTGCATGCAATAGGTGTTTAGAAAGGTTTCCACATGCTTTAGTAACATGTGGCTCCCTTACATTTATTATAATGAATATTCAGCAACGTTTGCCAGTACAAATTTGTCTTTCTTTAATCTGTATTTTCTCGACCTGACCTAAGAGTCATGCTTGCCTTTGATGTCTGGGAGTTCTAGCACCATATCATGTTGCAATGGTGATTTAATTTCGCATGTAATAGGATGTACTTACATGGTTGTCTATCTTGATCTCCTGGAGAATGTTTCTTTCCTTATGAGTTTCTGAAACACTTCCTTAAGAGGTTTTGCAATTGTTTCTTTAAAGTGTTTCCATGTGGAGCTGTTAACATAGTTTAATCTTTGTGATCAGCCCTTTGTTGAGTAAGTGGCCACAATAGATTCCTGCACAACTTTGTATTTTGTTCAGCAGTAGCCTGTGGGATAATAGCCAGACACTTTTGCCTATTGAATTGTCCCACACTTGGCTCCACAGACAAGTGCAAAGCCTTTTGGGACTCCCTGAGCGATGGCTTTGTTTTGTTAGCAGTCATGTGGACTCACACATGTAGCATCACTGATTCCACAACCTGTGGGCAGCTGACACTAGGCATGGATGATGTCTCCGTCTCAGATGGCAGAAAATGCAGGTTTGTTGGGTGTCCTTGTGACTCTCGATAGTACCTAGCTTTGTTAAATAGTGCTTACATGACCCACCAGGTGCCCTGAAAAGGCTGTCACTCCATCCTCCCAGTGACAACACACTGTATATAGGGCAAGATATATTGCCCTTCACACCTCTTCAGATTTCACAACGGGTACCAAGGTTTGAAGTCAACATGGCAATGGGAACATGACTTCTGCAGATGTAGAGAGATATTGGATGCAAGAGCTTCTGCAACAGCTGGGGCTTTCTCACGTGAGAAAGAGGCATCAGGAATTTCAGCACTGCAAGATTATCTGGAGTGAGTGCATCACCTAAACCTGTGTTTCCTCTTCCTCTTCAGCGTGCAAGTGGGACGGGAAATGCCCACAGTGCCTGGCAGCCTTTCTTCAGATGTGTACACCTTCGTTAAAGATGTCCTTTTCCTATAGTTTGTGTTTTCTCAGGGCTCTCATACTAGAGATAGTCATCTGCCCCAGGTTGTGGAGGAGAAAGGAGCTGTCTTTTAGGACAGAAACTCTTGTTTCTTTCTGTCCCTCCTGGCAAATTAGGAGGGAGAGACTTCATACTCTTGCAGTACTGCATTAGATGTGGCCTCTGGTCTCACAGTACACTCTCCTGTCTTCTGTAACACAGAAAATAACTTCTGCCATTGCCATGTTTACAAAAGCAGTCTCCTGATGTCTGCCGAAACACTCTGGCTATGTAGCTCTCGGCTGCAAAGGCTCAGAAAAGTGCCATGTTCACCTTTACACTGAGGAAGGAAAAGGGATCTTGCTTAGTAATGAGGAAGGCTTTGAGGGACTGACAGAATTAGTGGGAAATCTGTCATCCTCATGGGAAACTACATCTCTATAGTCAGCAAATGCACCCTGGTGACCAACAGTTTTATGCATGGACTAGATTCTTGTAACGTACTTTATCCCTTGGAGTTAACCACAGTGAACACTGGAAATTTAAAGTTGATGACAGTGTGTGATGTCCCACATGTTAGACAAGACAAGGAGAAGAGAAGAGAAGAGAAGAGAAAAATCAAAGACATATCCCACCAGAGCTTGTTGATTTTATTAAGATACCAAAAAACCATTAACTTACTACAGCTGAAAAGGTTTAGAAACCAATTATTTCAGTGTAAGCGGCTTCAGCAGTCCCAATGTCTTTCAGTGTTTGATGTGAGACTATGGTGCCACTGGTAAGAACTAGGATCATACTTGGGGCACACCTTACAAAAAAAAAGATTAATTTAAGAACCTTATATATAAGCTCAGTACTAAAAAGGTATTGCACTTATGCACATGAACAGGTCTCCTACAAGTCAGATCTATCAGAATAGAGGTTATGTGCTATGTAAGAATAACTGGACCAAATCACCTTGCAAATCTGAGCTACTGTCAGTAATTATCTTGGACACTGAGTACTTCATGGACTGCTTCTGAAATATTATCTGAATTTAAGGTTTCTCTGAGTTTAGCTAAATATAGTATGTATGTAAAAAGAACTATCTATACCACATATCTGTCATGGGAAGGAGCACACAGAGCCTTCCTAAAAAGCAATATAATACTCCTGGTGGACAGAACACGCCTTTTTTCTGCTGATCTAACTTTATTGTCCAAAATTTCTGAAGACATTTCACTTTTTCTGTCCTAATATGTTCATATTGGAATTATGGATAAATTTGTGTATATCTTTCTCATGATGACCAATACGTTTATCTTATTAAAATAAAGGCTATATGGGTCATCAGCAACAATGTGGATCAGGCAAAGTTTCACAGCCATTGCCATACTAAAGCCTGATTCTTGTGAATTACATTTGGCACTGCTGTCATGGTGATTGCTATGATCTCTTAATTCCTGGTGTGAATAATTATGTTTTTGCTTTTATTCAGATAGGCAACCAAGCAGTATTACTTCTAATATGCCTGAAGCATCATACTGCCATGATTTACATTGGCTGAAGCTTCCTGTATCCCTGGGGAGTAGAAGATGCCTATTTCTAGTTAAGATACTATTCAGGAGTAAACCAGAAGGGCTTTCAGGAAAGCCCTTGTACTTGTACTGATGCTTGCAGCATTGCATTTTGCATTCTCTGCCACCCTGGTTATCGCAAAACCTCTCTGTGTTACTTGAATGAATCCATGAGAGTATTTTTCATTTGCATGCTAACAGAGCTTTTGCCCAAGGGTGTTTTTCAGCTTCACATTGCAACAGGGTGAATCACATGTTAACAACACAACCAAGTTCCTCAATGTCAGGTTTTCTCAGCATCAGTAACTTTGGAAACAGGTGATTAAAGAGGATATACTGATTACTCAAGATGGGATTCACCTCATCTACCTTCGGCCATTCAGGAGTTAGGTGTCAAGTATGATCTGGACATTTAGGCTTCTCCAGAAGAATCTATTATAGAGGGGCTTAGTCACTACCTGTGGTTGCCACGCTTGCTTTTTCCTTCACTCAATACACAGGGAACACAGGTAACTGGCTTTGACTAGAAGTCTAACTTTTAAATTATTTAATTTAGGTGACATCAAGCCTATCCTAAGTGCGTGCCTTGTGAAAAGGCCATGTTTGTCTCCAAAGAAATAGTGCTTTATAGTGAAAAGCAACTTAAACTTTGAACTGATTTGGAAAATTTGATACCAGTGAGCGCTTTGAGTCAAAGGTACCTTTGGCTGCCTCTGACGAGCTTAAAAGAGCAGGTGTTTCATATTGGGACGGCTTGAGTCAGGAAAGAGGAGTTAGTTCTTAGGCAACAAGCAATTCTTAGTCACCTTTCTAAGGGATGCTGGAGGCCTATTCCCCCACCGCATATCTTTTTGTCTAGAAACCAAAGATACAATATGACACATGGAAATGAAAACCAGATCTCATGCAAAAACCCCACACCCATAACTTCCATACATTGCAGAAACAAGACCTGGAGCTGATAACCTTTGTGGGGCACAGTTACAAAGAAACTGTAGCTAATGTTCTCATTCCTCTGTTGTGGTACCACACCTCTTTTAGGCACTTCAACCAAGCAGACAGATAGGCTGTAGCAGAAGAAACAGAAAATGTTTGTGCTTTTGTGTGTACAGTTACTTTTCTCTAAACTGTTTCTGGTCATCATTTTACAGGAAAAAAAAAAATAATTTTTTTTTTTTGACAGAAATACAAGGGCTCATACTAAGTAAAGCATTGGCCAAAGAGTAGGAGAGGCTTGTGATTACCCTCTGCCTGTTGCTGTAGTTTATCTAATTCTGGTTTCAATTAGGCAGTTCCTGTTCCAACAACACCACCAAAACACAGACAAACAAACAAAACAAAAATCCCACAACAGAAACTGTAGGCATAAAATGAAAGCTAAGGAGTCAAGCTTAGAATTTTGCAGGTAAGATGATCAAACTGTCTTAACTTGTTCTCTTTATAACACCAGCTTTTCTTATTGATTCATCTGTGCATGAATGAGACTGCTAGAAGTGACTGGGTTTGTGTCCAGTTTCCGTCAGCCAAGGTCTTTGTACAACAGTCGTTGCCACAGAGTGGCTGTGATTTCATACAGAGTGGCTGTGATTTCATACTTATGCAGGTCTCTGATAGGAAGCATCATCCTTTGTCATCCTATTAAACCCAAATTCTTTCGTAAGCACTACTTTTAATCATTTGGGAGGACTTTCAATACAATTGTATGCATGCCTAATAATGCTTGCATAATGGATTAGAAAATTTAATCACCAAGCTTCCTAGAGGTGTGCTGAATACATGCAGATCCTCACTAGATAAAAAAAAAAAAAAAGTACAGGATCAGGCCATTAACTTCTGAAAATCTGTGAGTAATGCCCAGTTGGCTGCTGATTTGAATAAAATTCCTCAGAAATATGAATGTTTTTCGAAACTGAAAATGATAGTTCTGAACAGGAGAAAAAAAAAATAATTAAAATCTCATATACCATGAAATTAATTTAGTTTGTTGAAATGTTTCATGATTTTTCAAATTGAAATGTTTGAATCTCATTTAATTTGTTAAGATGCGTACTGTATTAAATGTGAATATCAAACATATCAAATGGAAAAGTGATACACTGTGTATTAGGGAGCACAGAAATACTGTTTTTCAAATGTCAGCTTTCTTTCCTTTCTTTTGAAATAGAACACTACAATAAAAACAAACACATATGAACAAATGAAGACACAATAGCACTTTTCAGGGAAAATACTCCTTCAAAATAATTCTTAATATCTTCATACATAAATGTCTTCCTTCTAAAGATCATCCCTTTTTTCTTTTTCTTTTTTTTTGTTCTTAAATAAAAGTTATTGTTCTTTTTTATTGTGGAGGCAATATTGCATGGAATTTAGGGCCTTTTCCTGAAGACAATAGGTAGATGTCTCTATTGGGCTATTATTATAATCACTTTTAGATTATTCCTGTAAGGTTACCTCTTCTAGACAATCTCTATCAGATCATCAGTCAGGTTATTGCTGTCATTATATTTCTATGAGTTCCCAAGTGGGAACTATTTGGTGTCTCTGCTCAGTCACAAGACCAGCAAATATGAACGTTCACACCTTACAACAGCTGTGCTCTTTGGACCAATAATGTGGGTGGGAAATTTTCCTGTTTCAGAAATCATGGAGGGGTGGAGCTCTGACTCAACGTAATAAAACACCTGTTCAGCAACTTCTGACAATCTTCAAGGCTGTAAATTTGCTTCAGGAGGCACTGGCAACAGTGGAGCCTTATAGTCAGGTGCCATTTGCAGCACCTGCTTTTAATGCAGCAACGAGCTTGATGGCATCAGTCTCTGCCTTCTCTCAGGTAAGTGGAAAAGAGAACAAATCTGGTATGACTCCCCGAGTATTTGATTCAGATTTGTTCTCAGACTATAAACAGGCCAATTCCACTGTTAACTGTAGAACATAGATCTCTAAGAAAACAAAATTGTCCTTCCTTGGCTATTCACAGTTATGAGGACCTGGAGTCAATCTCTTTCCATATAATACAGGAAAAAGCTGGCACTTTACTGGCATGTTCATTTTATCCACCACAAACAATGAAGAGGTGTGAATTGCTTGTTCCATGCAGCAATTCCAAATTGAGGAACTGAAATAAGTAGAAAAATTGTCTTTACTCCCTTTTTCATCCCTTGTTTTCTCCCTCTCAACAGCATTCAATTAGCAAATCAAGCTCCTTGGAAAATGAAGAAAGAAAATGGATGATGAGCTATGCAGCCCCAACTGATACTGATGCTAAGGTACCAACTTCAGCAAACTAAAAATAGGTGGGACTAACCCAATACTTTTTTTTGAGAAAAGTAGGATGTTTTTATCCAAATTTGATTATTAAAGGTTCATATGCTTATTTAGAAATAAGAACATTTCAGGAAATAATTTTTTTTTTGCAGATAAAATATCTGCAATCCATTGTTTTCTTATTTCATTCCTTTATTGGTTTACATAAATTGTGTTATTTTTGTGGGTTTATTCCTTAGACAAAATGTTTTCAGTTTACTATTAAAATGAGACTCACTTTGGCCTTCTTTTTAATGTTATCTATCTCCATTGATTTCAATGGAGTTATAGCTCAGCATGAATAAAGAATTCTGCCAGTGTTAGAATGTCAGAGCGTGGTTGTTGGTGATCCTTTCCATTTTGGTCATTAATACCAGTTTCCAGAACAAATGCCCACTTTGATCACTGTGTAGCTCATCACAACTAAAAAGCAACAACTCCAGCAGTGTTTGCAGGGCCTGTGACAGAGATATATTTGCATCAAACACATACCAGTTGTATCAGTGATGATTTTTGTCTCCACTCTTGGTTAGCTTGAAGGAGACTATACATTGTGTCAGGCAGCCTCACAGGAAAACTGTGGGGCTCCAAACAAAAAGCTAACTTAATTTTGATGATATCTTAAACAACATGTGATTCAAGTGTCTAGAGCTTATAGGAAACTTGTCTGTTTAATTTCTTGTTTGTGCAATCAATCTGTCAAATCAATAGAAAACTATAAGTGCTGTTTTTCTTATGTATGTCACAGCCTGATCAAACTGATCGAGCAAACTGCTTTCTTGATAGCAGCATTCTGGAAGCTCCTGCAGCTGCAAATTATTCTACTAAAAAAGGATGGCAAATTATCAGTGGGGTGTGAAAGTTGATGTAAGTGGCAAAGTAGCATAACCAAAACTGACACAGCATTTAGGTGTTTGTTATTTGCTCTGTGTGTGTGCTAAAGCTTAGCAAGGGAATCTTCTAAAGCAGGAAAAACAGCTGTTGGGGAGTGCAATGGCCTGATCTGCATGGAATTTTTTTGTAATGATTTACTGTAGCTGTGCAGAAGTTGTGTTTTGTTTTAGAGTATCTGTGGCTAAAATCCTCCACTAAGGTAATTACATGTATATAAAGATTCTTAGAATCCAGCATGTGTTTTTTAATGTATATAAAGTAATGTACAGAAAACCCCATGGCTATAAACCCCTATGGGCTATGGGATCCTTTCCACAGTTCATTTTCTTGTCATAATTTCTGCTTATGAAATAATTCTTCATAAGTTCTGTTTGATATCCACAGGTGTTTAACAACCATAACATTCTCAGACACCCTTTATTTCCCTTCTGGCTTTTGACTATGTCATCTCTCCTCTCTAATAAAGCTTAGCAGAAAACTGGCATTAAAGGCACAGACTTGTGCAAGCTGGCCAATTTCTGCCTCTTACTGCATTGAGCTTCCTGGGCAACTTTTAGTAATTCCCTTGATTTTTGCAAGCCATAGCTTGCCATTTGCAACAGGAGGATAATCAACAGTAGAGGGGTGTTATGAAGGAAAACATGCTTATAGCAGACCTTGAGTCGCAGAGAAAGTAAACAGGAGCAAAGCTCCTGATAAACTGTATAGTGACTGGATTGGGTTTAGAGAAACATGCTCATGGGCTGTTCATGGTATTTAGCTGAATTGCCTGCCTACAGTGCAAAGCCAAATATTCTCCACTGCTAAATTTTCAGGAAAATGTAACAACATTGTGAAACCTCTTTCATGTTTTAAAATGGATAGGAGCATCATGGGAGCATCTCTTCAGCTGCTTCAGGGAGTCCCAAGTTGATAGTTTGCCTTCTAGCAACTTACATGTGAATACAGGAAAGGAAGATCATAAGTAGTTGTGAGTAATGTTAGCCTATAATTACAGTAAATCTAGAAAATTTATCCTCACCAGATATTATTTGTTACTGTATTGCTTATACAGAATAATTTCTTATTTAAAAACAAGCAAAAAAAAAACCAACCAAAACCAAACAAAAACCCCAAACCCTACACTTGTTATTTTTCTTGGCAAATCATCAGCTTAATAAAATAGTTGTTGGTTTATGAACTGCGAAAGTACCAAAAACTTATATGTGCTAATAAAAAGCATGAGAGACTAGGAAGCATAATCTCATCTCAAGATCAGTAACATTAACATAGGGCAAAGAGGCTTACCAAAGTATTCTGCTGGACACAAAATTGGAAATGAGAGAAGTAGGAGAATTTTAAGCTGTTTCTTATTTATTTACATGATAAAGTGTCACACATTTCTTAGCAACTTACTGCAATTAAGTAGTAAAAGCCATGACATTACCAAGGGTCCTGTCATGCTTCTCTCTTGAAACTATCGAAGTGTGTCATGTAAGGTTACCTTTTGCATGAGTCTTTAAGGAAGGCTGCTTAGTCTGATCGTCACTCTGCCATGCCAGGAATAGGTTCAGAGGTTGAGGGTACACAGATTTATCTTTGTTAGAGGGCACTGCAAGAGGATTTGTTCATTCATGTACTGTGGATTCTCAAATTTTGGTAATACTTTCTTTATTCTAGGTATCAGAAATTGTTCCTGCCTTAATATGGAATGCAAATTTTGTGCTGAAATTAGCTCTTTATGATAATTAATCATTTATGGATAGTTGATTATATTACCAGCTCCCAGAACTAGCCATGTTTTTAACACAACATGAATGATAATCAGCAGTGACACATTTGCTTTCTAGTTTATTAGTGTTCTTCAGTGTGGTATCGTAATGAAATGATGACCAGTGGAAAAAGACAATGAATTGCATGATTTCCACTTATGGTACCAGAGACTTGAGCTTTGGAATTTTTTCCTTAGGAGGAAATTCTTCACTTCGAGAGTGGTTAGACACTGGAACAGGCTGCCCAGGGAGGTGGTGGAGTCATCATCCCCAGAGGCGTTTAAAAAACGACTGGTTGTAGCACTTGAGGCTATGGTCTAATGGATAGATATTTGCTTTATAAATTCACTTAATAGTTCTCTTGAAAGGCACTGGTATCTCAAATTATTATGACAATGATAATTACTGAATATTGTTCCTTCTTTGATTCCCGAAGGAGGTGATGAAAATGGTTTCTAGAACAGATTGGGTTTTTTTTTTTTTTGAAGGACTTGGATTTGGGTGATATGGCTGTCTAAATGTTACACTGAAAGTGAGAGGTGTTCCACTCGCTGGTTTCTTATACTTTGACCTTTTTAGCAGTCTTTGGCTTTTGTCAAAGCAGCAGCACCTGTGAACGTGCTTTTCTTATTTCACTCAAGAGTTTCTCCCTGTTATTTTAATCCAACTTTCTCAGAAGATAGATAACATCTAATTATTTCATCATCTTCCACCAGTGATCCTCCATTTTCACTTCAGATAAGCTTTTCAACCTTTCAGTCATTAGCTTTTACAATAGCTTCTTACTTTGCCTGCCTTTTGTTGATGTTTCGTGAGGTGACTTTACTAAGAATTACTGCTCTATTTGCCTTCTGCTGTTATCTCAGCTCCTCCTTGATCTCCTCCTGAACATGTGACTACCATCAGGCCTCCAGGTCCCTGAAGTGGTCACCTATTGCTTGATCCCAATGCACACTTGTTATTTGGCTGGATAACTTTCTACAATCTCCAAACGACATCATAATTAGTTTGGTCATTTTATGACTTCCACAGACCCTTGCTGTTAGAACTGCAAAGTAACACTTCCGTGTTCCCACATCTACCTCATTTTAATGCTATAACATTTTGGTTTTATTGATGTTTTACTGAGAAGTCCTTAAAAAGAAATCATAATTATTCCATAATCTTACTCTTTCAAGGTCACTTTTTAATAGCTATATTGTACTATTTACATATTCCCCTCTTATTTGAGATAGCCAATTCTGAATCTGCTGTTAACATCTTTGTTTGCAGTCAACCCTTTGGATTTGCCAGACTTTGAAAGAGTGTTTTCTTTCCTATGCAGATCTTCATTCTCTGGCATTCACAGCAGTCTTACTGTTACCCTAGCTGTCTGATGAGACCTGTTCCTATTACAATCATATATCAGCTTGGGATATCTGGGGTATTAGTCAATAAGGTTCCTTAAATTCCTCCTTTTCTTCTGCTTCTGTTCCTAAACTATGATACAGGTAGGCACCCCCAGTGCTTATTCATCCTTTTCATTCAGTCTTCTGTACAGTGGTGCAACTCTTTCTTTTCTGTATCTTCAGCTATTTCACATTTTTTCCACAACTGTTCCCACAGTCAGTGAATCCAGAGTCATCTCTGCTGCAGCCATGTAAGCTTTGCCCATTTTCTGCATCTTTCTGCTGATATTCTAGTTGCTCTGGCTGCTGCTGGACATGATGGATATGTTCTCTGAAGATGTAAAATCCCTAAAGCACATGCAATTGGCACAACTTTTAGAGACCCAGTTGGTCAGGCCTGGAATTTTCAACAAGGAATTGGAGGTAGCCTTCTTTGAGATGGATTAGTCAAAACCATGTACTCTGCTGTACTGCTTCATGTATACCAATTGGATAACCACATCTGGTAAAGAAAACTTCTATTCCTACAAAGCAAGCTAGGAGTGTTTGTCCAAATTTGTGTATTGCCCTGGTGACATCAGACACTTCCTAAGGTGCTGATACTAATCCTTAAACACATCTCCATCGTGAAAATTATTCTTTTAAAAACAAGTGAGAGAAAACCTAAAAAGATCCCTCTTCCCCCACCCCCAAATTGGAGCATTTCTGATTTGTGATTCACTGAATTTTGTGTTACCATCGTGGATGATGATTGACCACACATATAGTTAATGTGGCTGTCTAACTGAACTTTCTCCGCTTATTTACCTCCTGTCTCCACTGTCCTATTCATCCTCTCCTTCCACACTTTTTTGTTTGTATGGCTGGGTGACTTCAGACTTTAAGGGCTTATGAAGTTTGTGGAGAAAGTGCATTTTGTTGCCTACTGTATCTTTGCTGTGATGCTAACTGGAAAAGACCGTTCAGCAAAACCTGTTTTCCATTCAGTATTTGGCTGTCATTACAGAATCGCAGGATGATTGGGGCTGGAATGGATCTCTGGAGAATATCTAGTCCAACCCCCCTGCCAAGGCAGGTTCACATAGAGGTGGTCACACAGGAATGTTTCCAGGCAGGTTTTGAATGTCTCCAGAGACTCTACCACCATTCTGGGCAGCCCGTTCTATTTATTTTATGTTCTATTGTATTTATTACAATAAATATACATATCCCAAATTTTAAAGCACATGTCCTCTGTTATTTTTTTCAGTGGGAAGAAAAGTCACCTTACTCCCTGCTCACTGTAAGAATCATAAAGTTGAGAAATGCTCATCAGGCAGATTTTCGTAAGTACCAGATTTTCTTGCCAACATTATACAGTTCTAAAATTACTGGATCAGCTTCTGCTAGCAGCTGCACAAATGCAAAACACAGAAATCACACCAGTTAAGAAATCACAGTCAAAGACAGTTCCTGCCACTGAATATCTACTTACAATTTCAGAAGGTTGGGTTTGGTGTTGTGGTTTGGGTTTTTTTGTGTTTGTTTGCTTTGTTGTTTGTTTGATTGATTGTTTGTTTTGTGTGTGTTTGTTTATTTTGGTTGGGTTTTTGTTTTGTTTTGTTTGTTTTGCTTTGCTTTTTGTACTTAAGAATTCAGGAACAAGGCAATGACAGGTAGGGTATTAAGTAAATCTTTAAGATTTTAATCAGTTGGTTGAGTACAAACAAGTTGGCTATTTCAGCAGTGTGGAGATATCCTAGTACTGGTTTTAATTCCCTGGTGTTTATAACTCATGTCTATAACAAACACATAGAATACAGGGCTGAAATCTTTACCTGTTGGTTGCTCTTAATTCTTTGTCCTAATGAGCCTTGCCACACCATTGTTGATTTTTCCAACAAAAAAAGAGATAATTGTTCAGTCCATGTGTTCTGTAATACGGGCTTGCAGAGAATAGAAGAAATATCCCAGGATAGATAATAAGGTCAAATTAATTTCCATTCTTTTGCACAACTATTAAACACTGCACATACATGAAAGGCCTCACCTTCATACCTTTGAAGTGTTTTAATTACTTTTAGTATTACCTTTGATCTAGAATGGAGACTAAATGACAAGATAAGAACCATGATTCACTGGCTTATGCAATGGGATTGCACAAAGTAAAATGATGCTGTGTTCTCAGAAAACAGTGTTACTGTTATGACCTTGTCCTCCATCCTAAGGACAGTGGGATTTCAGAAGTCTTGCATAATGAGATGCAGACATTTAGAAAGTTCCCATAAATCTAAGTGGAGATCAAGATGCGTGGGCTCAGTTTTTAGCTCTGCCAACAGGCTTGTTGTTTAAGTTTAGGCAAGTCATCCAAACACACTGTGACTCTGCCCTAACTATAGGACATGGATAACAGAGCATCTTCTTCCACGCATTTTCTCCATCTTGACTATTTAGATGATGTGCTCATTTTTATAGGGGTTGTCTCTCATTCCATGTAGAAGAAATCTAATTTAAGATGCAACGTGAGTCCTAGAAACAATAAGAAGTATCTTACATATTCTTTTGTTAATTACCAGTAAAAAATATTTAGGGACCAGCAGGTGAAGAAAAAGATGTTTCTCTCCTTTCTGTTGGTAATTTCCAGGGACTCTGTGACTTTGGGCCTGTTTCTTAAGAATGTCAAACCATAATGGACCACTGTAAACCAGCATGTTGTTGAACAAAGAAGATAAAAAAAATATTAAATAGCTCTTTGAGAGTAGCAACCCACCTGTGCTCTCAAAGAATCTGGAGACTCATAGGAAAAACAGTGTGCTGCCATGTGATTTAAATACTCCAGCACAATGCAAGAAAAGAGTTTGTAATTTTTAAGTGATTTTTCAGTGATACTGATGTCAGTTTAGCTGCTTTTTTTTTTTTTAACATGTGAAAGTATTTGAAGTATCAGAAAACTAAAATAGCGGCACGTGCTAACGTGCAATGATGAGAATTAGATAATGATGTTTACTAAGCCTTGTCTCAGATACAGGAGCTTTTCCCTTGGAAAGTGGATTATAAGAAGCTGATACAGGTGTTGTCTGACTGTGAGATATCAGTGGAAGGCCAGACAATTTTTTCCAACCAAGTGCAGCAGCTTCAATGACTTGCTTTTTCTACCTGCATGCTGGCTTCCTATCTTTTTAAATGTGTGTAGTTATCTGCTTGTTCACCTCCACTTGGCTAAAATATGCCTCATTTCTCCAGTTATCTCTCAGTTCATTGCAAGTGGAGTCACGCCAGTTCATTTGGCCATTAGAGTTTTTATATTTTTCCCTGACTTACTTGCCAAGTCCTGCCTTCAGAGAATGATGCTTTCTACATACCTCCACTGGTGTTTCTCACTATTGTGCTCACCCAGCTTGGTCCTGGGTGTTTTTAAACAGGCACCTCCAGATCCGTGGGATGTGTGTTTTGCAAGCCTGGGATGGAGTCCTAGCTTATCCTGAAATCTGATTTGGTGTTGTCTACACCTTTGCCTGTAGACAACACACACTGGTGGAGCTTGGCAATGATTGCTTCTGTTTTCACACAAAGAAAATAATTAAAATGAAAAAAGCACACGCTGCTCCTTCTCAATGAACCAATTAGCCATTTTCATATACCTACTTTTGTGGACTCTCTATACTTTCGTAATGTTTAACTCTGACATTTGCTTCATACAGCTGCTTTTTGTCTTGTCTTATCACGCTCTTGACAGACCTGAGCTAATTAATTTTCACTATATTCCTAACTAACCTTTATGTCAACTTGTAACCATGGGTCAGACTCAAACGCATGTTTCTCTCACTCCCTTATCTCACTGTGGGCATTAGAGAGGTGGGTGCCCAGATAGGATCACTTACACTCATCCTGCTGCCCTGCGGATGCCGAGTGTCACAAGGTTCTAAAAGCTCTATGTAGTTAGGCTGGGTAGATGGTGGACATACTAGAAAGAAAACAGTTCCAGTGAAGTTTATGAGACTCTTAGCAGTCTGGCACCTGCTTTGCAGTGGTATTCCCCTCCTTAGTCTGAGACTACAGACTGCCTCAGGTAAAAAAAAAAAAAAAATTACATTTTTGGTCACTGATGTGTTTATTTGCTCCTCCTCAGCTGGAGGTTAGTGCCAGAGGCTTTTACAAAAGCTCATGTTTCCTGACTTCATTAAAAGCATCACTTTTGCTAGTGAACTCCCCATGTGTAGGAGGAATATCTGTCCAGGATGAGGTGGTGTATTAGCTCCTTTCCTCCTTGCTAGCAGCCCTTTCAGTGACTCTTTCCTAAAAGGATGAGAATGGAGCCAGGTGATGGGAGAGGAGGATTGTGGTGGCACAGGCTCTTCATCACCTTATAGCTGCTCTGCTTAAATGAGTTATTAGGTGGCCACACAGAGCTGCACGAAGCTCCTAGCCTGGCCCACCTTTGCCATCATTAATGTCTACTTGCTGGTTTATGGCAACCCCTAAAGCCTATATCCAGAGATGATCCCCTTGCCCCAGTCCTTTGGACTAGCAGAAGATCATCAAGATCTGTCTTGTCTGGCACAAGGGGATGCAGATGTGTCCCTCCTGGCTATGGTTTAGTACAACTTGAATGAGCAAAGCTCTCAGACTCCACTGGATCTTGTATAACCCTGAAGACCTGAGGAAAGGGGTCTTTGTGACAAGCTTATCTGTGAAGCCATGGTAGTCTATGTGGGTACCAGCTGATAATACACATCAAGAGCTGAAGTGTGCTGATGGAGAGTATGCTGGGGCTCATTTGTGCAGCAAGGGTGAAGAGGGGAGTTGACAGGTCTGGCCTGATATAGGCTTACTTGTACTGGGTGTTTGCCATGCTGCCTGGACTACAGAGGTGAATTTGAGCTCTGTGTCCCAGTAAAAAATTACTCAAAGTGAGTTTTAGGCTAACAGATGATTTATTTGCAGAGACAGAAACTTCTCTGCCTGGTTTTGTTGTGCCAGTTCAAGAGTACACAGTTCCCTGTGATGCAGCTGTCAAAACTGAGGTAGGACTAGTTGAATTCTTGGTGAGGTTGAAATGTGATTGTGCTTATCAGGTATGTTTTCTAACTGCAGAAATTAGGTGCATGTGGAAACTGTCTCAGCTGTGCAAGGAAACCTCCTGGTCTTAGCTGGGAGGTCAGAAAAATCCCACCACTTCCTTTACCCTTCCCTCTGTTTTTCATATCTGGCTTTCATTTTTCACAGTTGGATGAAGAAAGACCCTGTTTATTTATAGAAGATGAGCTCAGAGCCTTTCTCCTCTCCCAGCTCAAGAAATAATTTTGTGGAAATTCTCCTTTTATCCATCTGAAAGAAAGGCATCGGTTCTGGTGTCTGGGTGGCAAATCTGAGTGGTTCTCCAAAGACATCGGGAGTTATTTCTGCTATGGGAAATAAATGCAGGCAAATTAGGAATAATGTGCTTAGTGCAGGTGATATGCATAGTCCAGCCCCAGGAAAGCAACTGGTGCAATTGATGCATGAGGTAGAGGTGACCCAGGGTACAACAGCTTTGCTCTGAGGCAGCAGCAGGTGCTGCACCCACTGAGTCTGTTCTCTGGGGAGCAAATCCTATTTTGACACTCAACTTAAATGGCTGGATGAGGTGGAGGGTTCATTTACATGGGGATGTTGTCCATTCCTGGTAAAATATGTCACTGATTAAGCATGGTAGATTTATGAGCATTTGATAATACCACAAGCTAGCTACAGGGAGTAATATTATGCTTACAGTTCAGGGTTGCATCTGGGTACTCCAGAGGACAGAGTTCAGTTCAAGTCATCTCTCAGATAGCAGCTGGAGGTAATTTCTTCATATTGTTTTCATCACACTATGGTGGTGAGGGAAAACGTCCCCAGAGTACACATCTGATGATTGAGAAAGGGGAGTGGCTCTCCTCCTTTTAGTAGTAAACTAGGATTCAAGGGGAACCTGCCTGTGCAGGTGGAGACGACTTCACTAGGAGAAAATGATTTCTTCTTTTTGGCATTATGAAATTCAGTATCAGGACAGATGAATTTTATAGTTGACTTCCATTGTTCTTATAAGACTAGTTTTTCTTATATGCTTTTGTTTTTCAGTGGTGTCTTCTTATTTGTGATGGAGACGAATGATTTTTAACATGTTCATTTCAGGAAAATGTCACAGGACTGTATTCTCACAGAGCAGCAAACAGCCACCTGCAGTTCTGAACTTTTTGGTTCAGTCCTGAATTGAAGAAAGAGATGAAAAATAGACCCATCAACACACAAGCCCAGTTGAATCAGAAGTAGTAAAAAAAATGGAAATTGACGTCAGGGTCACTTAGTGCCAACTTCCAAAGAGACTGTGAGTTCAGATGTTTCAGCATCCCCATGGGGTGACATTATGTCATCAGGGAATAAAGTTGCAACACGTGCACTGAAGTAAAGGCACGGAATGGCATGAAATTGCTAATGATGCCCAGCAACTGCATTAAAATTAAAGAATTAAGGAAATGTAAATATAATTCTTCATATTAGCTCCCAGGTAGAAACAAATAAACGGGCAGTTTTTCAGCAGATCTTTCGTACCCTTTTTTCCAGGGATAAGAGGGAGCAAAAAAAAAAAACTCGTTAGTCATGTCAAGTGCTCCCATGTAATGAGGGTATCATAGTCTTCAGCAGACTATCCCATTATTTTTTAGTAACTATCCCATTGTTTTTGATTTGTCCCACTGTTTGCCTCACAGCTTAACCTGTCCTCAAGAGAAATGCCACTTCTACAGAAATACATAAGCTCAGTTAGAGTCATAGCATGGAGAGTGGCTGGTACTGTCTCTGCAATTCGAGGAAAATACAGAAAATCACAGGATTTTTAGGGAAACAATAATCTCTCCCCCATCAGTAGGGACTGTGGATGAATTGTGGCAAAACCACATATGACATAGTGCCCCTTCTCCATGGGAAGAGGATGTGCTTTGTTCTAGTGTTTACATATCACCTCATCTTCAAGGTCATGTACAAAGCCTGTGTTTACACAATATGACAGATCAACTATTCCACTTGCCTCTGGAAAAGTTCTTGTCCACAGTCTGAGAATATCTTTGGTGTTTGCTTTGTTTATGGGACATGATTGGGGAGTGCAGGCTCACTCCCTTCATCCACAAGATCCAAATCCTTCCTGACAATTAATTTTTTCTCGGGAAGATCTGTGGAGTAGGAAATAGCTTCCAGGTCTTTTAAGCATCAGCAAACACCAGGAAATGGCTCCAACTACCTATTGACCTCCTGAAGAAGCAATTGTACTGCTAGTAGACCTCTCCCTTCCTACCCCACCTAGGAAGACAATGATCTAGGTAGATGGAATATTTAATTTTCTGTTGTGAAGTGTTAATAACTGGGTATGACAGATATTTATTATCTGAATCAGACTCAAACCTGATATTTTTTTAAAAGAATTCGCCCAAAGCTAAATTGCCACAGAGACAATTCATGTCCTTTCAGGGTCCAAGGCTTACTCTGCTGTATCAGTTGCAGTTTCTCCTCCTGTTAAATTTGATGCAAGATGAAACAATGTTGTTAAGGAGCATCAAAAGACTCCTGACTATATACATTGTTCTACCCATAGGCTACGACTGTATTTTTTAAAATAGGTAGGGTTGTGCATAGTTATCTGAATACACTGCTTACTAAAAATACTGTTGTGGTGAGCAACAGATTAATTTTATCCAGCTGTGTGACATCTATCTTCCTGGTTTGGCCAACATGCATCAGAAAGAACTGGCCATCTTTCATCCATGTTCAGTGTTACAGGACATTTCAATGGCTCCACTTCTTGTGTCGTACTTCCACTGCCAGATATTTTGTGCCTATGTCTCCATAGTAAGCCAATCTGACTGCTATGTGACCCTCTGGTTGCCAACTGCTTCAGATGAAAAATTTCGCACCAAAACCATCACAAACTGCAGAAATCCAGTATGGAATGAAACTTTCTACTTCCGGATACAGAGAAAAGTCAAGGTACACAAACCAAAATCTCTCCTCTTCATCTCCTCTCAATGAAGCTTTTTTTCAGTTCAGCCTTCAACAGGATGTCATGTCTTCTAAGGCCTTTCTCAGTTTACCTAAAATCCCCCTAGATGTTTACTCACATTACTGCTGATAATTACACTACATTAGAATACCTATGAACAGGTGGCTGAAAGTGGGCTTCCCAAAAGACACAAAACATAGCTATTGATGTGAACTCTATTGTCACTGATGATAAGGGGCAATATAGGACTTCTGGCTATCCATATTACTTCATAAAACATTGCATTTGTGATGAGAGCTACTTAAAGCATGAAAGGTGACCCAAGAGAAATATTAGTTTGGCCTTAATGGGCAAGACTGGAAGTTGTTTCTTATAAAGCAGATTACACTCATTTTCTTACTCATCCTTGTCACACTTGTCATCAATAGTTTTCTATTACCTCTCTGTAAAGCAGGTGCTGAGCCTGAAAGAGCTGCAGGATGCCATACCCCTGGAGTACATGCTAATGAATTCTTTATTTCTTTTCACAGAATATTCTGGAAATCACTGTTTCCGATGAAGACATAATTCGTGATGATGACCATGTAATTGTGCTTTTTGATGTAGCTAAAATCCCCCTTGGGGAAAAAGTGTTTACAGCATTCCCACTAAATCCACAGGTAAGAGCTCAGTCAGACATCTAGTACATCTTGACATTCTTTTTCTCCCCTCTGATTAAAGAGGTGTGCTGTCTCTTCTGCCTTTTAGCACCAGGACCAGCTTGGTGATAAAAATGTAACAAAAATTATTAAAATCTTGGAAATTGCACACCGGTGACAAAACTGATGACCTTCTCAATTCCTGTTCGTCTTCTCTGGCACAGATCACACCAAATTCCCAAGCCCCAGAGGAGGTGCTATTTTACGGAAGCTTTGCACTTTTAATAATCTGACAGAAAGTGACAGGGTTTATCTATTCCTCACAATGTTTATAAAAAGAAGATCAAAATAAGATCAAGAAAATGTCCTGTTTATACAATATTTTCCTAAAAACTAAGTCTTAGCATATCATGTTGAGTGCAGGGAAAAAAATGTGAAAAAGATTTACTAGGGAGACTTATGAGTACCAAATACCCTTTGTTCTGTTAACGCAATTGAGGTGGTCTTCTTGGGGAAGAAAAGCTGCCTCTGTCCACTAATGCTGACAGTAGAAAGCACAAAACAATGTTGTTACTTTTCAAAGCATAGAGGAAAGTATTTCTAAAAATTAAGGTCACTTTGCAACCCTCTGCACACGCTAATTGCAACTTCATTCATTTTTCAGAGGAGGGAGGAGCTGGAAGTTGAGTTTGTATTGGAGAGCATGTGAGTAAACCCCTGTTATTATGGGATCTGCAGCTGGGGGTGGTGCCTCAGTGCAGGGAAAGCTTTTTCATACCCCGTATCATCTTAATAGTCAGATTCACCCTCTTTCCAAACTCAGTGTGTGCATTAGAAAATCATTGTAAGGAAGGAAAATGCCATGATGTGGAGGCTAATTCAGATATTTTAATTCTGTGACATTTTCTCAAAATTTATATATTAATTCCATAGATCAGAGTTGGTTTTCTGGAGCTAGTAAATCCCACTACCATAAGACAAGACATTTTCTGGAGAGCATTCTCTGGGCAGCTTGTGACTGAGGAGAATGTTGCTATGCAATTTGTGTCCTACCTGTACTATTAAGGTTGTTACAAGTACTTACCAGGTGCCTTATTGCAACTGAATAATTTCTGCTAGGTAGTCATGTGGCATCTAGTGAACAAGGAGCATACTTCTATAAACAATAAGATGCAAATAAATAATAAAAAGAGGGAAAAACATGTCCTGTTTAGGACAGTATCCAAATTATGTTGTTTATAAAATACAAATTATTTGTTCTTGTTTCCTAGCCCAGGTCCTCCTGAAACCATCATCACAAATGGCGCGATAGTGGTAAAGTACTTTTTGTTCTCTTCTGTTCTTTCCCACATCATTCCTTGCCTTAGCTGGCTATGATGGCAGTGAGCGAAACATTGCAAGTCTTTAGTGATATTTTTTCTCTTAGAAGCTTTATCTCTGAGGAGGTAACTATGATCTTAGAGGAGCCTTCAGCCTGCTAATACTTTACCTCATTTTGTCTGCATCCACTGAAAATTACAATGGGTTTAGCATAGCACCATCTTCCCATGTGATGATGAATTTCTCACTTTCACTGAATCCACCAGAAGTCTTCAACACAGTGGACCCTGACATTCAAGCAATGACTACAATGACCCTTTCAATATCTGCCAGCACTGGTGATGAGATGGCTGGATAAGGAATCTAATTCTCTGTCCCCATCCTATCTATTCTAGTGTCGTGAAATAGCCTGCTTAGAAGTTCACTTGGACAGCAGGATGAAAAAGAAGCATTTTGCAGGTGAGTTTGTTAATTCTTTAACTGAATATTAATGATTTTTACCCTCTCTAACAATACCTAGAATTTGCATCATCCAAATATTAAGGCTTTAGTTGACCATATCTAAGGCAATTTGTAAAAGCTTTGCAGGAGGGAACACCACCAGTTCTGAAGCAGGTATAGAGTCAGGGTTCTGATTTCATAGGGAGCCTTGTGCCAGACTAAAACCAAAATCAGATGCTTCTACAGACTGTATCTGAGCCCCAAGCTTAGATGCTGAAAGCCTCTGCTGTAGTACTGTGAAACCCTGAAGAAGAAGCGTACTGCCTTAGGCATGATAGTCCCCAGCCTTAACTTTCAGCAGGATCTCTCACAGTTCAGCTTCTGCATGCTCACAGAATCACATTTTTTGCAGGAGTTGGCTGCTCAGCAACTAGCTCCTGCCTGACACTGATCAAGATCCAGAATCTAGAGGTTCCTCTGCCCACATCTCCTGAGGGTCTGGGTTTGGTGGGCAATCTCAGAGCATGTATAACACACATCATCAGGATTGACTGGTCTCTTCATAAGAATAGTGTCATCTGATGGAGTGTCAGATCTTATTTTGTGTGACTGATAACTTCTGTTGCTCCTTATTTGTCCTGGACTGAGGTTTATTTACAATGCAAAGTACCTGGTTGTATTTACCATGTCCCGATGCAGTAGAAATGCAGCAGCCTAAAATTCAGTGCCATTCATATCACGCTTCCATCCGGCTTCTTGCTCAGCCCATTACAAATACACAACTATCTGTAATGTTTTGGTCTTGCATCACTTTCAGAAGACAGTTTTTCAAATACAAAGAGGGGAAGGGGTTTCTTCAAAGCTACCTTTTGCTGCTTTATTTCCCCTTTCTATCTTTGTTTTGCAATTAGAGCTAACTTTCTGTGCATTTTATCTCATTGTTTTAGAGAATGAGCTAACATTTACAGTGAGAGGATCCTTTGAAGAAACCCAAAGAGTTTCAGTGGGCTGTGACTCCTGCTCCTCTCTCCCAGATCCCACTTTCTTCCACTATGCCAAATACAAACAACCCTCCCTGGATGTTGCACTTGCAAAGAAGAGGAGGCTTCCCACCTTTGTATGTTATCCCAGAACATGGTAGACAACAGAGACTCCTCTATGATCTCACCTTTATGTGTGAGTAGGCAGCAAGAGATGAACATTTCTGTCTTAACTGAAAAGCACTCTGTGCTCCTTTTCAGTGTGCTTGCATGTCATGTGGAGCAAGGAGGAAGAGCATCCCCCTGACTCTCCCTTTGAAGTCACTCCCCTCTGATCAGGAAGTAGTTGGTGAGGTAAGTGTCTGCTAGCCATAGGGTTCACAAAAAAGCAGAAAGTGAAAACCACTTCCTTTATACAGAATCAGGTGTCTTCTAACATCTCTTGAATCTAGGGCAGTGCATAATGAAGTAAGTTATTTGGAGCAAAATAAAATGGTAAATCCAATGGAGAAGGAGGAAGAAGAAAAATGTCTGAGCAATTGTTCATGATCCTTCTACTCTCCATGTCCTTGGCTAGACTGGAGGTCACTGGGTGCCACCAGGACATGGGGATGAGGCTGCAGCCTGGCACACTGCTGCAGGAGGCAAGCCTGTGCCACACTTATGGGGTGCTCAGCCTTTTTGACTTCCCCTTCTATCTCCCATTGTTGGTGAGACACTAGTTTCAAGACCAGTGTTTAACAGTGGACACTTCTAGAGAGCTGAGGTATAGCACTGCAATTCTTCTGCTATTTATTTCTGTAGCAAAGTAGTACCAGTACAAGCTACACTTGAGTTTCACAACAGAAACACTATGCATGATGATAGCAAAGTCTTAATTTATTAAATAGGTGCATGTCTCTGGGTATTAATGAAATACTGAGAGAAGAATCTGTCTCCCAATCTCAGTTTACTGAGGTTCAGAGCTTTGTAGATGTAATGATGACCCAAAAGATCTATGTCTCATTCTGAATGGGGGAAGGGGACTGCTTTAAACAAAATATCAATATAAATAATTTTACCTTATTAAATTTCAGCACAGAAAATTTGATTTGCACTTCAAGGTGAAAAAATGGTAAGATATCTTACTTATCTTCCTTCTCATTTTTTGAATTTAGATAGTGGTCAATCAAGTTCAAATCTCTTTGTTACTGCCTGCACCCTGTATGCTGGCTCATCCTCATTTCAGGCTATAAACCAAAATGGACACAGTACACAATGCAGAGATTTTCATTGGTCATGAGTTTATGTAACAGGACTATACAGGGAATTAAGAAAAGATTTTAAAAAAGAACCCATGAATTGTCTATTGATATTTTGCTGCAATCAAAATTATGTGCTAAGAGCCACTCTAGACACTCTGGTATCTCTACAAATTATTGCCAAATGCAGATTTTCAATAAAAGCACAAATTCAAAGCTAATTGAAATAAATCTCTCTGTTTCTTGAGGTCAGAGAAAAAACCAACCCAAACATCTAAAACAGCAAAGTCAGAGTACCTGGCCATTCTACAATATGACAAAGTTGGAATAATAAATGTACCTGCCTTTTTTTTTTTTTTACTATCTACTCAGAGATAAATGCAAATTAACTCAACAGATTGCTTATTTCTATACCAAGGAAACACGTTGTGTAATTTGAAATAGGGTTAAGGCCTTAGAAACATTTGTGTGATTAATATGTTACATTATGTAGCATATTGCAAGGGAAGCTCTCTCCCCTTACATAAGCAAATGCATCTCCTATCATGATGTTAATTTTCAGTAAATATTCCATAAGACATACAGACAGTTTACAGCTGTCATTTAAAAACTTCTTCCTTTCCACACTTAAAGAAGATTTTCATAGCAGCTTCCAAACTGCAACTGTTGTGCTTATAAATATCCCTAAATTACTATATACACCCACATGCAAAAACCCATCTGAACACAGAGTCCTCAACTTTGGTCCACAATTTGCAAGTATCGGTGGAAGTTTGTGCAACTTTTAAAAGCCGCCTTTAATACAGTGCCCTCTGCAGGCTCTTGACTTTATGTCTGAAAGGGAACTATTTTTTTATGTGTAGCTATATTTAATTTCAGGCATCTTTGGCAAAGGAGAGGGGAAAAAAAAAGAAAAAAAAAGAAAAGATGTACTGTTTTTCTCCAGGAACAAACTAAAACATTCCATTTCTTCCTGCTTTGCTTTATATAGACCTGATGGTGAAGGCATGTCTATTTATGAAGTAGGAGTAACTAAAATGCTGAGTTAGACTATAAATGTGATGTGAGATTACCTGATCCTCTGTTCCAGCCAGGAAGACCTAGATGTACGCTTTGGGTTTGACCTGTGTGCGCAGGAAAAGGATTTCATTCACAAGAGAAAGAAGGTGGTTGCAGCTGCTCTGAAGGACATTCTCCATCTGGAGGAGGACTTGCAGGATGATGAGGTATAATAAAATTATTCTCTCAATTCTCCACATCTGAGTGTCAAAATGTAGCATTGGTGTTCAGTGTTTCATGTTCAAGCTACGGCTGACTTCTCTATTCTAAGGAAGAAATGAGTCCTCACATGGAACATTAATAAAATCCTGTAGCTGCGTTGCTACAGGAACCAGTTTTGTAGCAGTCTGCACAATAATGCAGAGAAGGGATAGATGTTCTCAGCGCCAAAGCTTCTTTCAGGCCTCACATTCATCTTGGCCAAATCTAAACCATTGATTCAGCACTTCTTTCCCTCACGGTTCAAACTGGACTTTTCTTTTGTTGTGCCTTTTGTGTCAGCACTTAGGCTCCCATTGTGTGAACACAGCATGCTGCCAGTCTGACTTCATCATCTGCTGCAGCTAGAGCGTGCGCTTGCTTGGCAAATGGGAGCAATAGCAGAGGGTTCAAGGCAGGGAAAAATCAAGTTTCTCTTTTTTAATTATACTCCCTTGACTGTAGAGTGAATCCTGAATTCAGACGCAGAGGACAAATTTTTCTTGTTTTGCCCTAAACTGAGCTTGGCAGTTTTTTTGCATAGCTGGACCTTTCACACACAAGACAAAAACTGCCAGTACTAAGCCATGGGCCACTTTCTTCCCATCAGATGTATAAGCAGCCATACTTCCCAGCAGAACAGTCTCCCTGGAGGGTCCTGATGATTTGCACAAGAGATGTATTCACTCCAATGCATGGTAGCTATCTTTACTGTCAACAGAGACAATTCATATTTATGGATTATTCCTTCTTCTAAGGCTACTATACTCTGGATTTCTGTGTCATCACAGAATGAAGTAAATGCATCTCACTTGCATACCTAGTATGGCATGTATGTATGTCATAGGTGGAGAGAGCATGGTTCTCTTTCCCTCTAGCAGTTATAAAAGGGGATGGTGTCACCAGCCTCTGGTCTCAGGGGAGGTGCTCTTCAACCCATCAGTCACAAGGCATCGAGTATAGCCTGTGAAATAACCACATAATATTAGAAATTTGCTTTAGCAAACTTTAGTAACAGAGTGGTTATTACTTCTCACATGGAAACTGTGACAGTGCACCTATGTTTTCTGGTCTAAATCTGATAAAAATTTGTTTTGCATGGTAGGAGGTACTGTTCCGTCTAGTTTTTTGCTGGTCTGCGTTATTGGTTTTGCAATAGAGCACTGAAAACATGGTGTTTGAGATGATGGATTTCATGTCCTAATGCCTACCTGCTTGGCAGAGGAAACATGAAATACTTCTTACAACTTCTATGCCCATTATTAATTCAGGTTTTTCTTCTCCTTGCAGACTGGTGGCATGCAGCATCTTGATTACTTTATCAGTACTGTAGCTTTCTCTTTTCTAATCGAAGGTCTCTCTCTTCTCAGATTATGCCACTAAATGCATGTGTTTTGGAATTGAACAGGTGCCTGTGGTGGCAATCATGACAACGGGTGGTGGAACAAGGGCTCTGACGGCCATGTACGCTCACCTTCTCAGTGTGCAGGAAATCAATGTCTTGGACTGTGTCTCATACATCACTGGTTTATCTGGCACAACATGGTAAGACCAAGATGAACAAAAGTCTTCATAGGAATTTTCTATATGTGATTTCAAGAAGTGATCTAAAGAGTTTTGTATTGTCTTTTGTGTATTGTATTGTGTTGTCTTTGTGTATTGTCTTTATTTTCAAGAAAGTGCTTTCTTTTTCTGCTGTGGCTTTTTCTTGTTTCCTTCAGTGAATATATGCCCACATTTGGAATTAATTCAGTCCTGGTAGCATCAGACACGTGTGCTTTTTCAAGTAAATCAAGGCATCATACACAAAAATCCATAACTTTCCAAAGCTCTGCTTCAAAACTCACACTTTTCTCTGTGTTTTGGGGTTTTTTTTAGGACTATGTCAAACTTGTATGAAGATCCTGACTGGTCCCAAAAGGATCTTAAAGAAACACTGAATGATGCCCGAAAGCATGTGCTCAAAAATAAGTTCTTTACTTGTTTTGCACCTGATCGTCTGAAATACTACTTGAAAGAGTTGTGCCAGAGGGAGCAGGAAGGACATCAGATATGTTTCACGGACCTATGGGGACTCATCATTGAAACCATGTTACACGAAAAGGTACAACAGCAGCACCTTTCTCTTCAGATTTGAGTATTTAGTGAATATAGTGGTGAGCATACACAGTAGACAAAAGAATAGGTGAGATTGGAAGTGAGGTTGTCTTGTCCGCCAGCCCTGCTCAAGCAGGAAGAGCTAGAGCTGGCTGCTATTTTTTTAGCTGGTCGTCTTTTTTGTTTTCCAGACAGACACCTAAAGCATGTGCCTTTTCAGTATTGTTCTTTGTGTTTGTTGGCTGTATTATGTGGATCTGAACATCACACCTGGTACAGAAAGTGGGGGAACAAAGAGAAATAACAGGAAACTCATAGTATGATCAGCTTTAAAATTAATTGACATGTAAATAGTTAAATGAATACCCTGCTATTCTTTTAAAAGAGCTGCATATTGTGTGACAAGGCAAAGAAAAATCACAAAACCAAAGACAGTATCTCTGATTTGTTAATCAGATTATGAAACCCTGTAAACTTTTTCACCAAAAGGCAGTGTTCATGTTTTATTTTAGTATTCATGAATATTTCCTTCCCAATAAGACATTTTTACTTAAGAAAGATAAAGGACTCCCCCTATAATATGATTAATCCCCCCCTCTATATTTCTACTGCCTGAGCACAGCCCAGTGGTAGAGACTGCCCGAGAATGGGCTCAGAAGGGAGCTGAGTGTCTCTGCAGTCCCACAGCCACATCCCCTGACTGGCACAGCCCAAGGGAAACCCAGTGGCACTGGTGGCATGGTCATCCTTCCAAGGGCTGCCCCAGTGAGGATGAGCACCTGCAGCCTTGGCTTTGTGACAGGTCTGAGGAAAATATGATTTTCCAGGCAGACAGAGAATGAGTTATTCTTTCTGAATTAAATAGTTCCTGCCAAGAGTGCTTTTCAGTTATTTCCAGACATTTTTCTGAAATAAATAATGTGAATAACAACATTTTCTTCCTACCATTGAAATATTGGGTTTTTTTTCAGCATATAAACTTAACTTAGGGCTATTTGTGTACAGAAGTGCTGGGACAGGGAAAGGTTAGAAGTAGGGGTCACAACATGTCTCTGAACTGAACCAGTTGGGAGCATCCTAGTTGGTGTCTGGGAAGCACTATGTTGCCAGAGTCCAGGCTTAGATAAGTGGGGGAGGCTCTCTGCATCATCTACCTGTCCTCAGCTACTGTCCTTCTTCAAAACAGGAGGACTCCCATAAGCTCACAGATCAGCAGCAGGCACTAAATCAGGGTCAGAATCCCCTGCCCATCTATCTCTCTCTCAATGTGAAGGATAAAATCAGCGACCAGGATTTTAGAGGTAATAACACTCCAGAATTGCATTTAACATTTAATTCCAATAGGGTCAATTTAGGATTCAATCAGTTCAATGCACAAACACTCTAAAAGGCTGATCCACCTAAGAGTAGAAATTTAATAGTTAAATTTTTGAGGGCCTGATGATATATTCAGCTGTATTGAGGATCAGTGATGGAGGACATTGTCATGGAATTTCCTGCTATACATTTCTGTAGAAAGCTTCAGAAATCTAAAGTTTGTAGAGAAATTTATATATGAGGACAATTCACTCTTCATGTTCACCACTGTAAAATGTACAGTAAGTGTCTGCAAAGCATGTGTGTTATAAAACAGTCTGCCTTAACCCAGACAATATCTTGTTTTATTCAACTAATTTGTGTCTCTGTTGCTGCAATCCATCCGTCTTCTGCTTTTTCTTTCAGAATGGATGGAATTCACCCCTTACGAGGTGGGCTTCCCGAAATACGGTGCCTTCATTCACGCAGAAGATTTTGGTAGTGAGTTCTTCATGGGTCGTCTGATGAAGAAACTCCCAGAATCCAGAATCTGCTTTTTGGAAGGTAATTTGGTGCTCCAGGGAAATGTAATGTAATATAATATGCTCCTGCACAAGCCCCTCTTCTAAAATTAAGCAGTTCATATATTTTTTTACCTGCCAGGAGCAGCATATGGTAAAATATTAGAACTGATAACAGGTCACTATCTGCAGGTTTTTTACTTTCTCTGAAATTTTATCCAGCTGAACAGATTTATTTTATTTCATATGTAGTTATGCCTACTGACATGAGGCCATCTCACTTAGATGTCTTTGTCAGCAACAAAAGTTGTGTAAGTTAAATCATGTCTCTTCTCCAACCGATCTGAGTCTCAAAAAATACATCTTTTTATCTCTAGTGTTCCTGCCACAGCTAACTCTGATCCTCCAGGATCATTTCAAAGTACAAATATTTACCTTTTTTCCCTCTTGCATAAGAGCAGAAGAAGCCGTCAGGAAATCTGTTTTTTCCCTTTGTGAAAGCAATCTCTTGCTTCACTGTTCTTCCTACTTCCACCAGCTGCATAAAGGAAGTTTCAGGGTTTTTTTGAGAAGAGACTTTTTGCTTGCGTGGAGATTTCACAGCAACTAGTGGTGAGGTGTAAGGAAGCAAAGTAGAATCTCTCTGTCCTCATCTGCAATGCCAGACAAGGTACCCAGCTCTCCACTCCTGTAGTCAGACATGCCAGCAGGTCATCAGCCACCTTCCTACACCTTCCATCTTGTCACTTTCTTCCTTCCTTCTCTAAAGCAATGATGCTGGAACATTTCTACCCGTGTTTCCAGACAATGACTCAGAGTCCCTTCATTCAGGCAATGTCGCTTACTTCAGTGATGCAGTTATTTGTAAGTTTTTCAGCAAATTCCTTTGTACCTCAACCCTGGAATGGAGTAGAGACTGACTACATAGGTCCTGTAGCATGTTCCTGCATGGCTGAGCCCATCCCTCTGACTGCAGACTGCTATTGCTGGGTCCAGAGATCATCAGGATGCTCTAGTACAGTCTCTTCTGACCATCACTCAGTCCAGTCCTTCCTCAGAGCACCAGGTTTAGTTCTGCAGTTTGGAGGGTTCAGGAAGGCACTGTTGCACACCTAGCACATCTAACCATAACACATTACAGTGTTTTATCAGCCTGAAAAACTGCAGATAGCTGCCCTTGTGGACTGACATCAACTTTGCTACATCTGTTAGTAGAGGAACTTTAAAATGTGTCCCATATATAACCTAAACCCTGAAAAATCAAAATACCCATACATTTACACTATTTTCTAAACTTTTAAGTCAGCTTCCTCACTGTAAGGGCTAGCAGTGTATGAATCTTGAGTGTTTTGTGGTTGACAGCCCTGCATGATAACTGTATCTGTAACAGGATTATGTTAGAAATAAATAAAACCTTTAGAATTACAAATACTGAGAACTTTTGGAATGATAAATTTTGAGGACAGGTGGAAAATTTTAAGATGTACTTGACAAAATCTTATTTGCCACATAACAAAAGTGAACGTATTAGATATACTGAAAATACTACCAGCCCCCTTAATATATGTCAATAAATTAGATTCTTTATGTACATTATGAATTCACGTACCAATTTTTAAAGGCAGTCTCTCTTATTTGTGCACTACAAGAACAAAATGAATGAAGTTTGCTAGAGAATGCTGAAGGTACTGAAGATCATTGCGAATGAAAATACTTCTGGGTCTTTACCAGTTCACATTCTTTCAAATCTATCTTATACAACAGGCATCTGGAGCAGTGTATTCTCCTTGAATCTTATGGATGCTTGGTACATATCTGTTCATTCAGAAGACTTTTGGCACAAATGGACCCGAGACAAAATTACTGACATAGGTGGGTCATTCTTATACTGTTACACCATAATATTTTGTTTTGTTTTCTTTTTCTCCACACACCCACTCCACCCCCCCAACATGCTGCTATTCTCTCACTGAATGTTTTTTAAGCCATTTGGGGATTTCCACTTCAAGAGTTTTCTGTAATGCACAGGGAAAACAGGAGGGAATTCATGCCATGTATTTCATTATGGCAATAATTTCCATCGTGTGAGAAAAGAATCCATGGGATCTGTCACGGGAAGAAAAGGAGAGAATGGCCCTCATAGGAGACATTTTCAGAGCACAAGGGTAAAACTGGAGACAAATATTCCTGTAGAGTAGGAGAGGCTGATGGAAGTCTCCCCTAGTAATCCACGGTCTTCCAGTTCCTCTCTTGGAAGCTGGATTATGGCATGAGGGTTCACAGAAACAAGAGCAAACACTATCATTGCATCTCTGGAGTCTACAAAGCATGGGTACAAACTTCAGTACTATTGGAAGTTATTCTAAACTAGTTGTTAAAATGAGGTTTGCAAAATGTGCTATCAAATTAAGAAAGATCTGAAGGGTGGAATTTCAAGGAGAAATACGCAAAACAGATGTACTATAGAGAAAAAAAAAAATATGAGAAATGTAGAAAAAAGAAGTTGATTTATTTTATCATTTTGCACTTGTAGCAGTTAGTTTCTGGTTGTTAAAAGAAGTAGCTTGCATTTGCTAGCAAGGAACATAAGTTACGTTCATGTGGCCAAGAGGTTGTCATTGTGTGGGTTTTTTTATGTGCACGTCTGAGAGAGAAACTGAAAAATGGGGTAGCAAAGGAAGACAAGGTAAGTGCCAGACATTGCAGTGCATAAAATCATAGAAAAGCAAGGAAATTTGTGGTAGATGAGATAGACCCTTTTGCATAAAAACAAGGACTCTGGAGTGAGAAATGGATTTTTCCAAGCTTAGATGAAAAACTGATATTGGTGGAAATCCTGGAAATCAAAAAAGAAAAAAGTCCAAGTTTTGCCTAACTTGTTAAACCAAATTATGATTGCACAGACTGACATCAACAACAAAAACACATATAAGAACTATTATTCTTTCTTCTGCAGATGACAAAATCCTATTTCCTACAAGACCAAATGAGATGGATACTCGAGTGGTTTGTGCCACTGACAGCTTTTCAGCCATTTTCCGAGATGTTGCCATGTCACGTCCAGCAGCTTCAGAAATCCATAACTTCCTGAAAGGCCTCCAGATGAACAACAACTACCTAGAGAGCGAGTTTTCCAAATGGAAAGGTATGGTATTAGCACCCTGATTTTAGTTATATTTTAAATCATGTGAAAAAGAAACGATAGTTAAGAGATCCTCAAGCCAACTGCCTTTTTGGTTTGTTCCCATCTTCTCATAGAATTTGAAATATTGTCACTGAAAGCTGAAATTAGGTAGCAGGAGAGGCTTCAGAATTGAGTTCTTAACATTTTCATGAAGTCTTGTGAGTGACAGATGATAAAGATCCTGATTAGTCAACCAGTGCATGTCTGTTTATGTGGCAGCCAGCCAGCCTGCACACTTGTTCCATGGCACTGCTGCCATCATACGCTGTTTCTTGCCTGGCCAGTTCTCAAGCAATGTGAGAAGGAGCCCTGTTTCATGTTACTTTTTTACTTCTAAGAAACATGTAACCTTTGTATCAGTATTCCTTGTTAATAGTTTGGGAATTTATGTTCAGTCTGCTACTAGATCTTCTGTGTACCTTAGTATCTGTGTGCCTGTTCTCATAATGTATAAGGCACCAAACAGCTTTAGTTTTCATCGTGTTGAGACAGCGAGGTGCCATTTCAGTGTTTTCCACATTAAAAGAAAAAAAAAAATTTTTTTAAAAAAAAGTTGACCTTGTCAGAGTTACACACAGGGGGTGGAATTAACTTTACTCTCCTGAGCCAGAAGGTAATCCCTCTTAATTAGAGGAAAGCCAAAGAAATTGTAAATAGTGAAAAGAACCAGCCAGATGAGGAACTGAGAAATGACTGAACTGCAACTATATATTGGTAGGTCTAAGACCCAAGAAAGAATGAATTCTCTTTTTGTTAACTGACTTTCTGCAGCACCTATCTCACATTGAGCACCTCTTGTGAAAAAAACCTGCTTCTTTTCTAGACTGCGAGCTTGACTCTCAGCCCAACCACCTGACAGTAGCAACAGACTACCTCATCCTCATTGATACTGCATTTGCCTTTGCTACCAGTTACCCACCCATTCTCAGGCCGGAAAGGAAAGTGGATGTTATTTTGCATTTCAACTACAGTTCAGGTTCCCAGACAGGGGTGAGCCTTGTACATTTTTATTTTCTAATTTCTTGCTTTCATCACTGAGTTCCTAGAATGGCTGATCCTCTAGTCATAGAAACCTTTTTCCCTAGTACCTGGGAGGTGTAAATAAGTTAACAGTTTACCAGGGTAGTGTGTCTTTGTTGAACAGTACAAGTGTTATCAGGAAGTAAGAATTTAGTAAACTCAGTCTGCCAGTTTTTATGTGTAAATGTGTTTTAGCTGATTTGAAGGAAGTCGGATGTAAAATGAATGAAGCGAAGTGCATTTTAAAATTGTCCAAGACTTCTCAGTGCAATCATAATTATCCTTACGCATGGGAAGCACGTATATTCAGGACAGTACAACTATAACAATAGAAGGGTTTGATGCAGAAGACCAGATACACAAATAAATGCAAGAAGAGTTTGTGTTTAGGAGCTTTAAATTCCTTAGGAATAAAAAGTTACCTGAAGGCAATATTTTTAATATCCAAATGTGGGAGGTAGATTTTCAAAGGCAAGCACGTGAACCCATTTCTATCCCACTTAGCTGTAGCCTTCCATGTCTTGGCTGTATACAGAGTCTACACCTAAATTGGGTACCTGCCATAATCTGTTGGTATTTGCCCTTACCCCACAAACATACCCAGTGAAATTGGGGTTTGGTCAAATTCAAAGTGTTTCCCATATATTGTGACGTTTTCTTTTGTTTTGTTTTCCTATTGTGGCAACCAGCCCCTGAAAGAAGCCTCTAAATACTTTGCAAAACAGGGGATTCCTTTCCCTACAAAGGTGCCAGATGATCAGGAAACCCCACATCTGAAGGAATGCTACATTGTTGGTGACAAGGAGAGCCCAGAAACGCCTATTGTGGTATTTTTCCCTCTAGTAAATGACACCTTCAGAGACTACAAAGCACCTGGTAAGTTTACAATTATGAATCACATTAACAGAGGCAGTGACAGACTGCTTTACTCAAGCAGTACCAGTTGCTTATAACTTGGACTACATCTATGAGACTTGGACAAGTCATCTTGACAGGTGACTTATGAAAGTCCTAGAAAAACAATTTAGGAGATGTTTTACATATTCTACGTCTATAAATTTGTTGGGATTTGTGATTCCCAGGGTAAGCCTTGGGTATTTTTTCAACAAGTTACTGTGGATGTCCCTGTGAACATCTGCTCTGTGATAGCCTGCAAATAAAGTTCTGCATTAGCTTTGGATCTGTTTGCTACTGTCAAATGAATGAAAATAAATAAATTCAAGGAATTTGTCTTCAGACCATAAGATATGATGGATCTAATATTTCCAGAGATGAAACTTGTCGCACTGCCTGTCTAATTATTTTGCCTGGATCTGTGATGTGTATGTTGATGATCCTGGGATGATGAAATGGGCATGAAAAGTTCTTTCAGTACTCCTGTCAAATCTTAGTGATACAGGGAATATCAAGTTCATTCTCACTGTTGAGATTACATAAAGCCTGTAGGTTTTTTTTATAGTAATAGGTAGCTCAAGGAGATTACAGTAAATATTTGTGCCATCTGCTTCCAGGATATGTCCAGATAATGGCTCTGTGAAGGTTTTCAGTTTAGATAATAGAATCTAGTTGTTTACAACAGTGTTCTGTATTTTTTGATAATTCTTCCCAGTAGGAAACAAGAGTTGATGTAGCAGATTGTGCTAGGGGATGTTCTAGGTTGTGCTGGATGAAAGAATATCTGACAGGTTGCTGAGAAGGCAGCTGCGCTATTGGAAAGCTTTAATCACTGAAATACATGGATTTTGAGCAGCCTATTTCTGGAGGCATGAAAGGATGGTAGTGAGGGAAATCACATGATGTTGACTCAAAGACAGAAGGCACAGAAAGTGGCAGTGGCTTCAGATCCATCACCCAGAAAAAACATGCAGTAGTTGTCTTCTTTGATAGAAGGGGAGTAAAGAGGAAAAGAGTAGTTGCCATTTACTTGTACCTTGGCTAGAATTATAGGCTGCTGTGAGACAGCAGCAAGTTGGGGGCCAGGGCTGGGAGAGCAGGAGCGGGACCAAGGGGGATTGTGCTGACAGTTCACCCCAGAGCTAGAGGAGGAGGCAGGGCTCAAAAGAGGAGCTACTCTACTTGTTTTGGCATTTCCAAGAGTACTTGGGACAATCACTACTCACCTCACCATCACAAACTTCTCCACTCCCTGCTGCCAACCAAATATCCCAACACTAAAACTCCCATGGAGGGAAAATTTTCAGTTGTAATCCACTGTATGTGTATGCCTGAGAAACACCCAGACTGTAATTGCTTTCTGCTAATTAACAGAGTAATTTTTTGTCCATTAGGTGTGAAACGTAGTCCCTCAGAGATGGCAGAGGGTGATGTTGATGTTGCCAATGTCTATGGTCCATACTACATAAACAATCTGAGCTATTCAGAGGAAGATTTTGACAAACTGGTGAACCTAAGTTATTACAATGTCCAGAACAATAAAGATTTGATTTTTCAGGCCTTGCGTACTGCTGTGGAGAGGAAAAAGCAGCAAAAGAAAGAGCAACTGCTGCAAAAGCCACCTGATGTGGATGGCGCGTGTGTTCCTGATAGAGCAGGAATCCAGCTTTTGGCTGACTGCCCAGTATTAGGGAATATGAAATAAAATATCTGTGAGTCCTGTTAATGAAGAAGAAAAAGAATTTGATTAGGAAGTGAAGAAAAGCTGAAGAATGCTAAGAATAGCACTTTGTCGCTGAAAATGCAAAAGCTTGTCTGTCAGAGAAGGGAATAAATAAAAAAAAACAGAGCTCTTCCTTAATTCATTAACGTGCTTCCTTCGTTGACAGCCTCGGGAGCGTGGCTAGGTGAGGCTGTGCTCCACTCGCATTTGCAGAAGTGACCTTTCAGGCCAAGAATGAAATTCGTAGACAAGGAATGTGAGGAATTTCACACTGACTGTCTGTGCTCTACCTGTGCTATAAAAAGAAGAGGATTGTTAATCCAGAAATGCATCAGAGAACAAAATCCATTGTCTCTAAACAAAACAGAGAAGCCCATTTATGAAGTAAGGAACCGATATGTGAATGTAAATAAACTTTATATAAAAAAATAACAGGGCACAACAATTTTTTTTTGAGTTGAAGTTACCGCAAATAAACTTTTTTTCACAGCCAATACATGTTAAAGCTATGTTTTTTAGGTGTTTCTTCCTCTACTAGCAAGACAATTCAGGAGAACATGCAGACTTATTTCATAGCTGCTGAAGAAATTATATGTGCCCCAGACCTGGATGTGATCAGCCCCAGGATTCTGGGACCCCTTGACTTTAGAATTACAGTTAAGATCCATCTCTTCAAGGACTGACTCATGTAAATTTATTTTATTAATCTGGATTTAAATGTTACTAACACATACCAAAGGTTTAAAGCTTTAAAGTTTATGAGACTATCACATCTGAAAAGACAAAAGAAACAGAGAAAAAAACCCTTCTAAAATTGTAGATCTAATATCACTCACTGAAATGTGATTTTTCTTAACTTGCTGTAGAGTAATGCAACTGAACTTAACAGGACATTATCTTTCAACTTTCTGACACTTTGCTCAACCCTAACATGGCTCCTTTCAAGTAAGCAGTCTGGATTTTTGACAGATGGCATTCCCTGCTCCTCATCTCTGCTATAGGATCTTTTGTCAAGAGAACCTGTTATTCTGGGCCAAAAAATGGAAGCCTTACAAACCCCTTTGCCCTCAAGGCTGAGAGTCTCCTTCTAGGTGTTGCACATTAATGTAATCCTTCTGGTTACCACCTAGGTCAGTGAATGCTTACCTGCGGTGCACAATTCAAGAGCCCATACAGCTCCTGTATCAGCTATAGACTCAGGGTTTACCTCCCAGGGAAACAAGGGAGCAAAAACAGCAGCCATGCTGATGCATGCTGGATCTCAGTATGGGACAAGATGTAGCCAGAGGGCACAGACAGACCTGGGAATTTGAACTCCCAGGTTCCCATATACAGTTAGAGCTTTATTGTCTGAAGGGCAAAAATTATCCCACTGACAGCAGGAAGCATCTAGGCAGGAAGTCTGAAGACAAGCAGAGCGAGGTGTGTGAGTACAAACACTTCCTGGCCCTTCCTGCAGCTTTCCAGCAGCCATGAAGGGGTCATGGAGAACAATGAACACTCTACCTCATTTCAAAAAGATTGAAATAATTATTCAGTTTGTCTGAGTTTTCTATATTCAACAAGAATACAGAAGAAAACATCAGGGCTGATCAAAGAGGTGGAACAGCTTCCACATATGGGGCAAATAGATAAGGGATCTGCAACTAAGAAAAAGGACAGCGGGAGTAAAAGGCAGACAAGAGAGAGATCTGTGAAATCTCCAGCACCCTGTGGGAGATGAACAGGGAGTGACTGCATCTCTCTTCTGTCAAAATCTGGAAGGGATCCGACAAAACTAGCAAGCGGCAGGTTCAAAGTTAACGAAGTAAGGTAGTTCTGTACACAACATGTAACTAAATTACAGACATCTTTGTCCCTGGATGTCGATGCTGATAAATGTTTTTAAGTACAAAAAACCTGGTTGACGTGTTCATTGGATAATTTTTAAGGACTGAAAAATTCAAAGACTCCACAGCTGCCTCAGTACTGCACTGAATCAATTCCCAGAGGCTGGGAGGACAGGCTGAGACAGTATTGTACCTGTCCTCTTTCTGTGATGTTCTCCAGTCATTAAATACTGGATACCCCAAAGTCAAGTGGGAAAGTGGTCTTGCCCCATACTGCAACATTTAGGGTTTCCACGGCTCAGATATTTTTGCAGATAATAAATGATCAGGAGTAGTCAGATCTCTGAAAGATGTGGTGATACAATACTCATTTACGAGAAATTACTGAAGTAACATGGAGACTATCTAAGTAACTGCAAGGATAACAATTACCTATGGATTAGCCTATTGGGAAAAGTAATGAATGTAAGAGGAATACATAACCAAAGCGTAAAAAGGGGATTTAAAAAATGAGGAAGCCAAGATCAGCAAGACCCTACATGAAATGGTATAAAATCTTTAGACTCAGCATGGAAATTGCAACAAAAGAGTTGCAAAACACATCCACAGCCCTAAATAAAATTTGAAGCAAGGAACCAAGAAAAGGCAGAGAGGTTAAGTGCTCAGGACTCAGCAGTGTTAAAGCCTAACATCTGTTCTTTGAGGAACAGCACAAGGAGGACAGAAAGGGCACATTTAAACTTGAAGTATTGAGAAAAGAGTTGGAGCATAGAGAGAAAATGCAATATGCAAAATGGAAACTAGGAGCAACAAAGGTACGTAGCTAAAAATGTGAATCAGTAGGCTTACTGGCCAGCAAAAAGAGGATTTAATGATGGTAATGATTCTTCAAAGGGTCCAGTGCCATCAGCGTGTAACACAAAAGATACACTCCTGACATAACGTTGACACAAAGATTCAGAAAAAAAATTCCCCTCTCCTTTTTATTTTTTCTTTAATCTGGGAGCCCAAGCTTTTCTCTTCTAAGCAGTAGACAAGCACATACAAAATTTTATGTCAGAGAAAAAACCAAAACAATACCAACTCATTTTACTTATTTCTTCTATGTTTTGGTAAGCATGTTATTCCATTAATATCTCTTGTAAAATCAGTGGGAAAGGTGATCCTCCCACGTGGCTTAACACAGTATCTAGACCGAGGGTTAAAACTAATGGCCGTATCAACCACTCACAACCCACAGCAAAATTTCAGTGTTAAACTAAGAATTTTCATTGTGTTTAAAATTGTTGCCAAATGTCGTAGCTAACCCCAGCGGCGCTTAGTCATACCCTGGCATCCAAAGGCAACAACCATCATCAGAAAACCATGAAAAGCATTTGGGCGATTCTGCAGTTCAGATGGGAGTTGTCAAAGACTTTCTGCTTTTCATCTCAAGGAGCTGGAATTTTAGGGTGGAAGAGCATCAGGTATAATTTACCTCCAGAGGTGGATTTGTGGCCAAAAAAACCAGCCTTAAAAATCTTCTGATTCTGAAAAAAACCCCACATCATCGAC